>JAJHUR010106074.1:0-15114 GCA_027495735.1 Lutjanus campechanus
TTTAGTTTTAGATGACTACATCTGTCAAATTAGAAAAATATTCAACTCTTGTCTTGTTCAAGTGGAAAAACCCTGCAGCCACAGGCTGATCCTACACCCAAAACAGAGGTTGAAAAGAGAATTTCCCCTTTAGGTGATCAATAAAGAATGTCAAAGCAGAAGAAATATTACTACTTCATACTTCTTAAGGGTCCTGACACAACACTGTTCTGTTGCTGATCGACTGTGGGCAGCTATTGCCTGCAGTTTTTTTTATAGCATATCCAGCACAGTTGGTGCAAGCTGGCGAACGAGTGATTTTACCCATTTAACCTGTTTATTTACTTTCTCCCTACAACTTCTTCCACAGGCAATAACAGGCGATGCCACTGAAAAGTCGAGCAAAGCAAAGCTTTTTTAGTGCCAGGTGCTACATTTTAATGCCAATATTCTTCTGAGTCTGCTTAAACAAATTCACACTATGGTCGTAATGGTAGGCTGGTTTCAATTACCAGGTTTTTTTCCCCTATCATGGAGTCTTTGTAGAGTCTCTTTGCAACTTGAGAGAGAATGTGAGGCAACATTATGTGAAATGGATCATCATAAAACTATTTTTTGGAAAACACAAAATGCTATCAGAACAGAGGCGATACCAATCAAGACTTTTCCTTAACAAGACTAGACAACTTGTATTTGAAGTTTTAGTTTAGTTTTAATCATTTTTCTTCAATTATTTTTTATCCATAGTGTTTATTTTAGTCTACTGACTTTTAGTTACTAATTTATAACACTTTATTGTTATGTGAAGCACTTTGGGCCACCTGTGAATATGTAACGTTTTATATAAATAAAGCAGAGTTGAGTTTTCTGCAGTATTCAGGTATCTGCCCTTTTTTATGCAAGGCTTTCGCTTTCTACATATGAACTAATTTCTATTTAGTAGGGGTGTAACAATACATGTATTTGTATTGAACCGTTTCGGTACGCGACGTTCGGTTCGGTACAGGGCTGTGCACGGGTGAGTTCACAGGCCGGAAGTTGCCTGTGTTTACGTTCCGCCGCTAACATGTGCAGCTACACATGCAGCTACACCTGCAGCCCGTGCGCATGATGGCTACTGCTCGCAGTAAACCGGAGCTTGAAGACCCTCCCCTGTCGCTAAAGTCTCCTGCTTGGGAACACTTCGGCTTCCTGGTTAAATATTGCAACGGAGAAAGACAGGTGGATAAAACGAGGGCGGTGTGCCGACACTGATCAGCTGAGATCAGGTATGTCTCCGGCAACACGACAAGCATGCTAACTCACCTAAAACGGCACCACCCGAGTGTAAATATCACCGCTACAAGAAGAAAAACCAACATAGTGCAAACGCAGCTGACCTTGGCATTCAAGCAGCCTCTCCCTGGCAATTCAGATCGGGCCAAAGCTATAACAAGAGCCATTGGAGTTCTTATAGCAACGGATCTTTGTTCCCATACTGTATCGAAAATGAACCGAACCGTGACCTCAAAACCGAGGTACGTATCGAACCGAGATTTTTGTGTATCGTTACACCCCTACTATTTAGACTAAAATATATTCTAGTATAGTAAAGTAAAATATGTAATAATTCCTTACTTTAAATATTTTGTTGACTAACATTTTCGGAGTCATTAAATTGCAGTGTGATGGTGTTTGTTGCCAAGTGGTTGTGGAGCTGTCAGTGAACTCACCTCGTCTACCCGAGCCTGCCTCTCCCTCTCATACTGCCTCCTCAGGAGTGCGCTCTCCTTCTCTTCTGTTTCTTTCTTCTTCCTCTCCGCTTCCTTCCTCCTCTGTTCAGCCAGATGAATCAGCTCTTCATTCTTGGCTTTTTGCTGAGACAGAATGTAAGGAGAGCGAGGCAGTGATAGATGAGAGGTAAGAGAGGGGAAGGCGGAGGGAAAGGAGAAAGAATGAGTCATTTTTAACTTCTTGTTTAACTTCAATTATAAAACATAAGTGTAGACTCTGCGCATGGCTGTTTTTTTTTAGCTCTTCACCTCCATGTCCTTTCGTTTCTTCCTCTCTTGTTCTTCTTCATACTCCCTCTGGATGTGAGCCCTCTGCTCCGCCAGCCTCTTCTCTTCTTTCTCCTCCTCCAGTCTTATCCGTTCCCTCTCCTCCGCCTTTTTACGCATTTTCTCCTCAATCTTTAAACAAACCAAGGTTAATAAGACAACATAAACCGATCTACATGATCCCAACACCCCAAACAACTTTTACTTCTGCTTATAACACAATTCGAGCCCCACTGCTCATAAACTTTTGAAGACTGGTGAAGTCATGTGCAAAAAGGGGGACCAGCATTTGTTTTCTTTGAGGAAACTGTGCCACTCCTGATTTTATCTTCTTCTTTGCTGTCATGGTTTGGAAACTTATCTTTCAAGAACAGAAACTCTCTAAATCTGAAATTGTTAAACGGTCTAATAGGCTGACTGGTGAGTCACAGCTTAACTCAACATTCCCACACATCAGACAGCTGCAGAGGATAACTGGCTTGAGTTTAAACGACTCCCACCCTTTGCACAGTGAATTTCTTCCTTCTGGACGGAGGTTTATAGTCCCAAAGTGTAGAACAAAGTGGTTTAAAAATAGCTTTGTTCCACCAGCCATCACTTAGATGACTAAATCAAAGCAACATTGCGCAGATGCCATAAAAGCAATGTTTATTTTTTATTTTAACTCACACTTTATTACAGTCTATTTTAATAGTTTTTTTTATTTTTATTTTTATTATTAAAGCCACTGAAAAATTGGCTTGAAATAGTAAGTAGTTTTCTAATGTGGAACTGAAGCTGCCATTTCTGCTCTCCTTACAACCACCAGACTCCACTGACAGAAACCATCTTTTTATCTTGCAGGACACAGGAGTTGTAGGAGTTTGTGTTTATTAGTTAGTTTATGTTATTGTTTGAATCTGATGTTTTAACACGTGTTCGAGTCCAAACTAACCTTACTTGCTGCAGATAGAGGCAGCAGTAGACCAGCAACTCTGGTGCCCTGCGAGGGAAAATTAATTTTTTTAACAAATGGAGTTTTGTGGCTATAAAGAGAGCAAAGATGGTGGCTTCAGTTCGCCGTCAGTAAAGGCTGTCAGCAAAGTAAAGCAGGGAAAATATTCTAAATATAGCGTAGATACCACTATTGATTTCAGACTAGTTAAATTACTTAAATTATTTTTAGATGTTTACTATTATGACTATAGTGGATTTGGGTTTATGGCTTTAAGTCCTGATTATTGGAGCTTCGAGTACTTTTATCACATCTGTCTATTGTCTATCCAACCAAATCTACCTATGGGTACAAAAAAATAACCTGAACCAATGTGCAGGATAGAAGACTGAGAAAATTTCGAGAAAGGCATGAAACAAACCTCCTTTTGGTTTGTGCTGCTGAGCTCTGATTCACTTGCTCTACACTAAAAGAAGCTAGCTTCATTTCTAGAGAACAGGATGGTCAGCTGCCAGCTGAAGTGATGCTCGACAAGACAGCCTACCATAAAACACAGTCAGCAGAAGTAGCACCAGGTGTTAAAAGAAGTACCTGCTGTTTGAGGTAAGCTTTGTACTTGTCCTGCTCCTGGAGCTGTTGCTGGGTGGGCTGGCTGGCAAACACATTGCCCCTGGCAAACTGAGGGGTTTGGACATGGGTGAACCCTACAAAAGAAATCAGAGGGTTGTGACCATATTAGAAAGATGTAGCACAGACCTATATGGCCATACTGTGGTGCATGTATTCATTTCTTAATTATTCTCTTCAATTCACCATAAAATAGTCCTTTCAAACCTTCATCCTAAAGACCTGTTGCTGTACATATTTCACACACTTTCACAGAAATAATCTCAATTTATGCCCATCTGTGTTTTTTTTTTTCCTCTGTTTTGTTCCAGTGCCAGCTGTGATGCTAAAAATGTTTGAATTCCAAAACACTGCTAAATACATTGAGAATGAAGATGTTTACGGTACCGGGAAGACTGTCACTAGTGTCATGGATACTGCACTCTGCTACAGTACCAGAGACCCTCTCGTTGGGGTCAGGTAGCTCTGCCCGGCGGGCCGTGGCTCTCTTCTGCCACTGCTCCGGGTTGCTGTAGGCCTCCTCGTTCAGCTTGTGCATCTGGTTGAGGTCAGCTAGTCACAAAAATATGAGGAAAGAATTTAACATCCGTGGACACATGAGTATGTGAAATTATCTTGCAGGGGGAAAAAAAAACAACATTAAATACCTTTCACAGTATTATATAAGACAGTCACTATACTTCGGGACATACCAATAAGATTTCCAGTGCTGTCTCTAAGCGGGGCTCCTCCACCGCCTCGGCCCCAGGGCTGGTGGTTCTTCATGTCAATCTCCAGCTGGGCCTCATAACGCTCTGCCTCCTCCCTCTCCAGAAGCCTCCGTTCCTGTTGCTCCTGGATCTACATTACAATGTTTTATAGGTTATATTAATATCCCCAAATGATGTGTTGAAGGGTCTGGTGGATCACGGGAAACCAAACCCCCTTCTTTACTGGTTAATTTGTTGGTTTATCTTGGTATTTATTTGTGTCTAAGATGCTTTACTGCAAATAGGAAAATGCAAAACTATGACACCGTCTTTGATGGAGATATGATTTTCTTTCACAACATCAGTGCTCTGCTTTTGTACAATTATCTCCAACTGACCCAATGACGCATTGAGTTATCTTTTGTGATCAAAATATATTATATTATTGGTTTTCAGTAAACCATATTACTCTCAAATTTATAAAGATGCTTATTGTGTAAAACTGAGCATATGAGAATGTATAAATGTATACATGTTTTCTACAAGAGTAAACCTGACTATCTGGCACCACAGTTCCTGATTATAGAACCAGTATTGGTATTTAAAAGGTCTTACAAAAGTAAGAGTCATATGAGTTGGTATAAGCATCATAATACTGTCTCAACGTTCAAAAATAAATTTCATTTCATTCATTCAAGTGTCCAAATACTGAAAAATGGTTGAGTTATTGAATAACAACAGAATTGAGACCAAACCAACCAAAGCAGATTTTTCGAACATTATTTTTCCCTGTACTGATCATGTAGCACAAAATGCAGGCTAAGGGGAGAAATAGGGGACTTTTGTAGTTTCAGTATTACACAGAGCAACTACAGGGGTAAGGTTAAAGACTGGAATGGGACTGAGGTGTTACTGGGATATGAAGTGACACCTGACAAGGGAGATATTTTTACAAGCACGTCTACTGCCAACTCAACCAATTAAGGAGGGTATAAGGGGGTAACTTAACTTACACTGTATCTTTTAATCACGTTTTACCTGGTTGTAAAGCTCGCTGCTCCCTCTCCTGGAAGCTTCCTGCCAACATATCACAGACTAGGATGCAGTGAAAGTTAAAAATTTCCTGCAGCCACTGTACTCCATACTCCCTAACAATGTTGTTTTTTGTAAAAACCCTTACCGTCTTTAAATATTAACATCCAAAAGCCTGATCTTTAAATGTATCTGTATGTGCTACAACACTCAGAATTTACTCAACAGCATCCTGTGAAGACATAAAAGAGGTGATCCATATTTGGTTAAAAAAAAAGCTCCCTTTACTTTTATGCAGTAATATGTGATCATTTGTGCTTTTACCTTTAGTCTCAGCTTGCCAATACTTGTTTAGATTTATCCTAATCAAAAGCAAATTCATAATGTCACCCATTGTTGGACAGGTTATTATAACAGAGCCATAAGACTTAAACATTTTGAGTTGATTCCATTATGTTTTGGAGAAAAATTATAATAGTTGATTGTGGAAGTAAGCCGGCTTATCAGACCTCTTAAAAGGAGATTCTAAGTTAGTTTAACCTACCTGTTTTTTCAAAGCCTCCCTGTAGCTCAGAATCCTGTCTCTGGCTGATCTGGATCTCTCTGAAGGGAAAGTCCTGATTTGCGAGTCCACAGTAGCCGCCTCATTGCTCGGTCTGTCAGAAGAGCTGCAGAATCACACTGTTTAGGTCTGACCATGATGATGACAACAAGTCAATTCTCATATTTAATAAGATGTTAAAAGCATATTTCTCTATCAGAACACAACCAAATGCTAATGCCATGTCCATTCTGTTCTGTCCATTATGCATTAACATGTAGACTAATAAGATGCCTGTGTGCTGGTAAAGCAGATAAATTTACAGATGCTTTGCAATTAGCAGCTAATAATTTTCTGACCCTGCTTTTCAAAATACTAAAACATGAAGAAGATATTTACTGTATTGGAGGTTCAGGGAAGCTGCTTCCACTGTGCTGGCTGTGAGGGCTGTGGTTACCAAACTGGCTAGGCACAGCTCCCCCCAGTGGTACGTTCCAGTAGGGCATGGGGGGGGCAGCACCTGGAACAGTTAAGTGACCATCTGGGGAGAAAAATGAAACGTGTGAAAATTATGATGATAATAATGAATGCAGCAAATATGCTCCCATATGACAGAGGAGAGCAGTGCTTACAGTAGGCCATGTTTGGGTCGAGCAGGTTTCTGGTGCTGTAGTGGTGATGAGGCTCTCCATAAGGGCTCCTGTAAGCTTCACTGAGAGTTGAAGGAGGATGAGGAGGGAACAAGGGGAGTCTGGAGATACAAAGCCACTTGTGTTACCAAAACAACCAGAACTGACCTAATGAGCATCATAACCTCACTGAGGTTTATGTTTAAGGGATACCTGGGAGTGTCCATGGCTCGGGTGAAGGAGGGGGCAGCAGGCTGGCTGTTGGGTGACAGGCCGCCTCCACCCATGGCAGAGCTGTACTCCAGCAGAGGGGACTGGAAGGCTACATGAGGCTGTTCAGGAGGAGGCGTCTCTCTGTCTCTTACACCTATCTTCTCATGATTATTAGGTACACCTCTGGTTGATGTTTCACTCTCTCCTGTTGCTGAAGGCTCCAAAACCTGATGATTTTTCCTCCTGCACAGTCCAAACTGTCTGATTCGGTCCGGCTGGTTTGCGAATAGAGAAAATATTGAGAGATAAACAAATATGCTACACACACAAGCTCCCCTTAACTATAGTTACTTGAACTCACAAAGTTTGGAATAAAGAAAAATATTGACCACGTTCCCTGTGACACAAACATTCACAGATTATGTTCTACAAATGTGGCTGGAGAGTAAAATACTCAGAGCGGTCAGTGAATTTAGGAACTTGTGTCCAACCACTGTGACCTAAGAAGAAGAAAAGATAATCAACAATCTTTTAGAGGATTGGTTGTCAGTTGCCAGCTGACCTGTTTCTCAGGATCATTCGCCCCCGTCGCAGCAACTTTCAGCTCCAAATCTTTCTCCCTGAACAACACACATACACATTTGTTTTACAGTTAGACACTTTAAGCAGTTGATGACTCTCATCCACAGGGAGCAAGAACAGGTTCAGGGTTTGGCTCAATAATGAGAACTATGAGAAGACACAACCAGGGAACCTGCACACTTTTTGACATGAAAGCTAATGCATTTTATGGTCTCAACAAAGAAAATTTACTACCATTTCCACGATATCTTGTAATGGATAATTGCATGTAGTGTGTCTACCTACTGAAAGTACATTATTTTGGTGTTACACTGTTCATGAAAAGACGAGCATCACTGATAAAGTACCTCTTCTTGTTCCTGTGCTGTTCAGCAATCTGCTCCTGCAGCTCCTGTCTGTAGCGCTCCTTCCTCTTCTGTAAGGCATCCTCTGTATCGACAGCTCCTGAAAAGACGGGACACATAAAAAAAAAAAAAAAGAGAGAGAGAGACCATCAGTTCTATGCAGTAGTTCAGTTTGAGTCTTCTGAACTTATCATGCCATTACAAGAGTTTGGTAATCCATCATTTCAGAAAACTTTTTTTTCCTAAATTCTTTACCAACCAAAGATTTAAAGGAACTTGAAAGGATCATTTCAGGAGTGAAAGGATTGTATGCAGTTATTTCTTACAAGTCAGTGTTCATCACAGGCTGGACCTTTTGATTTTTAAAACAAAGTTTAGATGCAAAATATAAAACATCATTTAACCTATTATAAGGCCAGTGGCAAACTCAGTGTCGTCATTTCTGGTCAGTGCTCTTGATCTCCTGCCTTCTCTGGCAACACCTGCTGGTTTTTCCCTCTTCTCTCTGGGAAAAAACAAATAAAATCAGACTGAAATAACCAGGTAGATAAGGACAAACAAGAAATCAGCCAATTTATAGACAGGCAATTTCCTTCATGTACCTGCCATCAGTCTTATTGGACCGTCTCTTTTCATAACTGGCCTCAACACCTGTATGTCTGTGCCTTCTGCCCTCCATCAGCCCCAGCTCCTCCAGCTCCTCCTTCAAGTCTTCCTCCTCCTCCTCTGACTCCAGGTCCACTGGCCTCCCAAGTCTGTCACAATTCCTGGGAAGTACTGAAGACTTTTCCTCATCTTCCTCAGGGCAGAGGGTCTTAACCTCTGGGAGGCGCAAAGCCCTTTGCAACCCCCTGCTGTCCTCTGTTAGAGTGGCTGCATCTCTCCGTGAGGTAGGTCGCTGTTTGGGGAGAACCCCTGACTGGTCTTCAAACAGCTGTTGGTAAAGGAAATATGATAGTAAGAGGTGATGTTTGTCGAAGTGGGAAAGCTATCATCGTGTCTACATCAACCATTTTCAGCATAAATGCAGAGTTGGGTGCAATCAAAACTAGGGCTGAAACTTACAATTATTGTCATAGTCAATTAGTCAGTCAGTTAATCGATTAATAGTTGTTTGGTCTATAAAATGTCAGAAAATGGTGAAAAATGTTGATCAGTGTTTTCCAAAGCACAAGATGATATCCTCAAATATTTTGTTTTGCCCACAAGCCAGTTTGCTGTCATAAACGAGAAAAGCAACCAAAATGTATTCACATTTAAGAAGCTGGAATCAGATAATTTTGACAATATAATTATTTAATTTTATTTAATTTTAATCTTGAAAAATTACTCAAACCGATGAATCAACTACCAAAGTAGTTGGTGATCATTTCATAATCAGTTAATAATTGATTACTCACTGCAGCTCTAATTAAAATTACAATTTATTTTGATTGACAAAAAAGTCTGGGACCCACTGATTTACATCAGACATACCCACACAGTTATTTCAGGCAAACTTCAATACTATATCCATACTATCCATAATGTTCCAAAAGTGTTAATTTTAATTTATTTACAACTAGATTTTACTCAATTATCCAAGATTCTATACAAAGTGGATGTTTGAAAACATCCTGCTGCTATCTTTCCAAGCATTAGGAGTACAAATTCAACTGTTTATACACACACCTCTTAGCTAAACAGTCCCAACTGTTTACTCATTACTCATATTTCTTCTCTATAGCAATATTGATTTGTTGATCACTTTCAGGTTAGAACAACTGCAGAGAAACAGCCAGTCTTCTTGCAGATAGTGTTGTTAACTTATGTAGGTCATATAGAGGCATCAGTATAAAACAGACAGTTTCATAACCGGTTGAAAAGTCCTTGAAGTAGCTTTAAATCTTTATCCATAAAGAAATAATCAGGAGATTAGTGCTGGGTTTCTCTTAACTTATTCCTTTCAAGTTAGTCTGCTCCTCCATAGATTTTGGCAGCCATCTAGTAATGATGAGGAAGTTCAGTAAAGGTTCTTAGATTTTTGTGCAATTAGCTAAATTTTTTTTAAATGAAAACATAATTATAGTGTCCAATTAAAGACATCATTTTGAACTGAGATCATTAAGCAATTAAAAAGAGACATTTACCTTGACAGACCTTCTGTTATCGAGGTGAATTAATGGTCCAGGCTCTGAAAAGTGTTTTTTCTGTAATATAAAATAAAATGTTATTATCATGATATCAATATTTTGACTCTTACTCTTCCGACAACACATTCAACAAAAAAGCAGTGTTAACCTAAGGACCAAGCTAAAGCGTGTAATATGAGAGAACAATACCAACATTTACAGTGCAATTCCAACACGATCACATTCAGTATACCTGGTTAATGTAAATGTAGTATATTTATCCAGTATATTGTATTTTTTCCCCATAATATTTTGTGATTAACAACATATCCAGAACAAGGAGGAGTTCATGCTGGGTTATGCGGTAGCTTTTCTTTGATTGATACCCACTTAAAAGTCAAATTTCCTGGTAAACACAACTTGGTCATGCGATATTTCCAGACTGTATACGTTGCTGCGGATACGTGAACACTATATGGATCATGGGATTAGAGAGAGCTGCAAAGTGTACACCAACTGTGTCCTAAGATACTGACAAAAGGCTGCTGCTGTTCATGACCTCATTTGGAGGGGGTCTTTGAAATGAGACCAGCGCTGTTAACCAGATACAACATATTGAGTCTAAAAATGCTGACTTCAGTGGATCCGGTCCTGGATCACAACTTTTGTTTGTGTTTCAGTAATGGACTGCAAACACCTCTCATGATAGTAAACGTATTTTCAGTAGACAACGGGAGAAGTATTATTATGTACGAGTGGTATAAAATATTGACAGAACAAAGACTGAACTGACCTTTAAGCCGGTCTCCTACAGCCAAACACAAGTAAACAGGCAAGTCTGTGACAGTCACCTGAGCCATGTAGCGTCTGTAGTCCATGCGGAGCTCATGCTGCAGCCTCTGTTTCTTCCTCTCATACTCTACACCAAGAGGTAGACCCACGCTGCAACTCTCCTCTGACAAAACACATCATCAATTTTTTAATAGGGACACAAGGTGAAGAGTGTCACCAGCCAAAACAAGACAACTCCCACTTCAAAGAAACAGAATCTACCCTGACCAACATTTCTCACATGACAGTGATTAATAGTAATGATAGGCATATGGCATTTGTTCTTTTCTTATCACAATAATCATTTAAATAAATGACAAGAATTAGGGAGGGAAATGTGGTACTGTACCTTTCCCCTGTGCTACAGACTTGGGAGGGATGTTTTCCTTCACAGTGGACCCATAGACTCTGTGGGGTTTTGCCTATCAGAAAGAGAGGAAACTCAAGCATTTAAAGTATAGATCAGTCATTCCCCGAGACTGGGTCTTGATCCAAAGGTGAGTCACAGGAGATTTTATTTGGGTTTCCAAATAAATAATAGAGTGTGGAAGAAATTCAGCAAATTTAATATTCATATCTGCATTACACCTTTTAGGCTAAATGCATTCAAGACAATATAAGATGATGCAAAAATGGCAATAAAAATTGCCAGGAATGTTCCTGCACAAATTAATTCTTCCAATGATTTATTGATAAATCAGGCCATGATGGTTAGTAATTTTTAAAAAGATATTTTTGACAAATAACAGTTGGAACAGTCTGCAAGTTCAGAAAATTACATCACATAACTGTTATGCAGACTTTAAAGCCAGGAAAAGACAACACTGTGCCACATCACGTTGTAACAATAATATCTTATCTCATGTCACAATTACAATATAATACCAATATATTGCTCAGCCTTGGATGGGACTGGAGTCATTCTTCTGGGATTGGGATGGGACACTCTCTCATCCCAATTTAATAAAAAGGCTGTCAATATAACTTGTTATTTTTCCAGAGCCCTGACCCAATTGTGAATCAGTTCAAACAACTATCATCCCAACACACCTTTATTTCCATGTAGGGAGGGTCTTGTTCTAAACCGGCTTTATCCTCAGCCACTCTCGCCTTACGCTCCCTGATGAAGTTCTCCAGCTCGTCATCCATCTCCAAACTGCAGACACAAAACGCACTGATTGCTTATATTCATCACTACAGCAGAGAGCATAAAATAAAACAGTGCAACATGATGAAAGACTGCAGGCTGCAAACCTGATACTTTTAATAGGAGAAAACTAATATTAATCGGCCTAATTACCCATTGTAAAGGGGTTTTCACCTGTGAGCAACTCCAAGGCCATATGTATACAAGTTTTATCAAAACCAAAGATTACAGCAGGAGGTCTCACTAATTACATTTCTCCTCTCTGGTCTAATGTGTGCTAATTAATAGACCTTTTTCACAGCAGTCTCTTTGACATGAAATAGCAGGGTAAACACAGTTGTCCCCATAGATATAGAAATCCAATATCTATGGTGTTGCCAATGATACTAATTAAGGTTCTGTTCCATTCAAGTTGGCCCGAGTCAGTTGCTGCCATTGTGTATGTGGCTCACTAGAGAGGCTCTGCTGCAAAACCTTAATTAGTATTATCAGTATCACTTGTGTTTAGTCTGCTGTGTCATATCAATATGCAAGTTAGCTGCCGTGAAAACAAAGTATTCAATTACTTGCTAGCTGGAATAAAAACACGCTATCCGTTTTGTACTGCGAGGCACTTGACTTTATCAGTGTATAAACTCTTGAATCCAGGAAAACTCGGTTTGGGCCTCTCAACACTGTCTTGCGTGCCGTTAAAATGACGTTTACAGCAGTTCGTCCATCGCCTCAACACATATTGATTAACGGTCGAGTCAGTAACGTTACTGTCCCTTTAATTCTCCGTTGTCAGGCAACCACAATGAACACGATAGCGTCACATTCCTTACAGATAGCGTTAACCCGCTTAACTGTATTAGCTTAGCGACTATCATTATAACAACACATATGTCATGAGTATAAGTTTAACACGTTAGACTGGATCATGGTTATTTAGTTAGTTTAAAAGTAGTCTATAGCTTAAGTGAGCTAGCATGTTAGCTTTAACTAAAGGAACGGCAAAACCAAAATAAGACCAAGAATGACAGAAAAATTTGGAAAGCTAATATTGGCTAATGACTAGCTCCTCGTCCAGCTAGCTTTAGCTTTTTACAGGAACAATCAGTGTTATTATGGTTAAAATGAACACGTACCACTGAGCGGTGTCTGGGGATGGTGTTACCGGATAAGGCAATGTTTGCTAGTTAGCAAATGTTGGCGGCGCCTTGGTAGTCTTTTTTGAGCTCAACATCACTCCAGCACGTCTATCGTAATACTGCTTTGCTTCCGGTTTGAAGTGTCAAAATAAAATCCCGTTTGAGAAAACTAGCTGCTACAAGTGTTCTCTTGGGCCCACCGTTGTTTCATTGTTATATCTCAGTTGGTTTAACAATTCTGCAGCACTGTATGCATTTGATGTCTCTCTGTGTCACAAGGGCTCAGAGACTGATCACTTACGTATGTAGCTTCACCTGAGTTACCTGGAATTCAGCAAAAGCCAAAGGTATTTCACAATGCATTAGCATCTAGGCTAACAAATATTTTTTAAAGTTGATAAACCGGTCGAATATTTCTTAATAAATCGATAGTTGCTTGATCAACACTTTTAAAACAATTTTCTGACTTTTATAGGCAGTGTTTCCCAAAGCACAAGATGACATCCTTAAATGTTGTTTTGCCCTGAACCCCAAAATGTTCTGTTTACTCTCATAAAGGAGTAAAGAAACCAGAAAATATTCACATTTAAGAAGCTGGAATCAGAGGAATTTGACCCCCCCCCCCAAAAAAAAAAAAATTAATATGCGCTTTCAGACATACAACGAAATTCACTCTTTCTTTTGTTTCCTGCCACAATGCTACATGTCAGCTATATTTTCCAACTGGTTTTGACTTTGCAATTGTATCAGGTGTAAAAGATTTCAGGATGGAATCATATCAATCTCCTACCAGGTGGAATAAACAACCAGGCTAGGTCGCAAAGACGAAGATTTGAGAGCCACTCGGATGCATTTACAAAATTTCATAATTATTCAAAAAGCAGAAATATATTTGGCACAGGCCTATAATTGCACAATGGAATTTAAGTGGTTAGTGGAGTTTCTTTTTTCAGGCTCAAATATTCGCCACAGCCCAAATTTTCAGCCATCAGTGACACATTTTGTGCTCTTAATTTGAAAGCAAAGCGTTACACTTCCTGTCTTTGGATTTACTCTCTCAAACTTGACAGATCGTGGCTCAGCTGTGTTGCATAGCTTATTGCTTATTACTTATTACTGGGAGGTAAACGCAGACGCGTTCACACCCACTCCCACTTGGGACTCAACCCACCCTGTAGAGAACACATGTTGCATTCACGTCCTCAGGAAAAGAAAACAGTTAAACCATATACAATCACACTATCTGTCGTTTAGAAAAGAAATGGGGCGTCAAACTTTTCCTTTATTCATGAGCAGTTGTAGTGGCTAACACTATTAGTAAGCAATAATTGTTTTAATAATTTACATCAAGTTCATCCCATATTATAGGACTGCAGAAGATTTGTAATATTGTGTAACGCTATATTTTGATGTATATTTCAGGTAACTGTCTCTTCTGCATTCACTTTTTGTGTAATCAATGCATATAAATACATCTTGGCTAGATTTTATGCTGTTCAGTGTTTTTGGGTTCATGATGCTGGATAAGTGGACAATCTGAGTCAATAATATTTATGTTTTACATTTATGATAGATTATAGATCCAGTGTGTAAGATTAAGGGGGATCTTTGGGCAGAACATGGCAGGAATTAAATATGATATTCAACAGTATGTTATGCAGGTACTCTTGCACAGTGGCTGCGCTGTTGCACTGCCATACTTACTTACATACTACAGTAGGTCATAAGGGACAAACCAAGCAGTGACACTTTCACAAGTTTTGGGGCCACCGTAGTTTCTCCTACATGCCTGGAAGGGCAGGGTGAAGCGAGGAGTATTCAGTTGGTCACAATCTACAACCTCACCACTAGATGTCACTGCACACTGGTCCTTTTAATTCTAGTAAAATCTTGTAGTTTCAAATATAGTTGTAAAAAATTCAAAATGCCACACCAACGTTTTGTTTGCAATTTATTGCTTATATAAACGCTCTCTAAACAATTTTTGGTAAAAATAAAATCTATCAATAATAATCATAAATAAAATCATCACAATGACTTTTACATGACATTATATTGCACAATTATAAGCCGTAACAAGAATCACAGAACACAAGTGTTGTTGCTCAGGTTGTGTGTAGGAGGAATGTTCAGAGGTCCGTGGGCAATGACACACACTCGTTGCCTTCAGAGGAAAATCTGAATCTTTGCTGCATTTAATCGAGGTCTTGAGATTAACTGATAATCAAACAATCAAGTTATTTTCTTTCACAAATTGTTACCCTGCCTTGTAATCTATAGACCGCC
>JAJHUR010106075.1:1502-17313 GCA_027495735.1 Lutjanus campechanus
ACAAATTCATGCCTATTTGTGAAAGAGAAGAAATCTGCGCCTCCTCTATTACCTTGTCAGACACCGACCTCTGACTTCAGAGGAGATCAGTCACTCCCTCCCTACTGTCCCGCCCTGGAACAGCATTTTGCTACTTTGAAAGGTTGCACCTTGTGTTTGATCTCCTGTTAAAGTCCTCCGTGACCAAAGGGAACACGTGTGCCATCGTCTGGAATGATCTGCAGACTTGCTACAGTCGCTCATACATCATCATGAGCGTCAACTGAGATCCACAGAGAGATGCTCCTCTCTTGGTTGTAAAGATGAAGATGCGTCTGACCTTTGACCTCGTCCGAATGATTGCCTTTAAGAGCACTGTGCTAACTTGTTTGGTATGAGGCACAAAAGGCACGGAGGTTAGAAGATATTTAAAGTATTTTAGACTGTACCGGTTTTAGCCTCAACATGTGGTGAATTATTGGGTTAGGGTTGTATTCTCACAGAACATACAATTAACTAAGCATTTAAACATTCATTGTGCATGTGATTGATATTTTCCATGTGTTCCACCCGCCCTACACTTAGAATTTATTTTGATATCCTTATGCTGTGGTCAGAAGAGACTTAACTTCTTACATTTTAGTGATAATCTTTATGATTAAACACTCACTACAGAGTATATGAAAAAACTGACAGGGAGTTCTTGAATCTGCTTCACAGGCAAATCTGGTGCTTAGATTCAGGATCCAGTCAGCATTTCTTGCCATTTCTGGGAAGAATAGAATAGGGTAGATGGAGGAAGAGATCAGCATTTTAGGAAAGTTCTACTCTTTCTAGTAGATAGATTAAAGTTTTTTTTGTAGGAATTAAACAATGAGATATGTAATAACATGTTGATTAGGGACCTTTAATGTACAATCTCATCCCAACTCCTCACATACAGACGGTTTATCGCCACCCCTTGGCGTCTGATAATGAAGCACATGGTACCATGTGGTCATCAACACTCCAAAACAGTCACATTTTGGTTAGTTTTAGACACAAAAACTATATGGTTAGGTTTAGGATGAGACCATGTTTGGGCTTACAATAACTATTATGATGGCGTACATCATGTGATGTCACTGAAGCAACTCGCAAAACGAAAGTCATGTGATGCACATAATCTTCCGTGCCATACAAAATTTGGTAACATTTTTGGTTATACATGGGAGACAAACCCCGGTCTCCTGCGTTTGTTTGAACCATCCATCCACCCCACCTCCTCTATGTGTAGACTTTCTCCCTCTTTATACCACGTCAGCAGCCGGAGGCATCTCCTACAGCCACGGAGGGGTTTACATCAAAATCACTTGAAAAGTCTGGTGCGTCACTTTAAGACGTTATCAGTAGCAGTCTGTATCTGTATCGAGGGGCGGTTACAAATTGTTATCTGACAAGGCTAGCAGTTTCCCCCAGTTCCCAGTCTTTGTGCTAAACTAAACTAATCCTCTGCTGGCTGTAGTTTCATATTTATCAAATACAGATTGAATGTCTTCTTATTTAACGGTTAAGTGTATTTCCCAAAAGTTGAAAGGCTACATCTGGACAATTTATTCTTAGTTTCTTCTCAAACTACAACTTAAGAAAAAACAGGGTTTTGCATTGAAGGAGTCTTGGTTTCATTTCAGTTCCTCTGAGATGTGATGGATGAACCTTCTGAGATTACTGGGTGTTATGCTGTTATTTTGTGCTCGACCTGTGGACAGGTCTTTTCATGGCAAAGGTTTCACAACCCCACATTTCTGGACAGTCTTAAGGGAGCCCTGTTTCCATGTTCTCACTTTATCCCAGTGGTCATTTGTAGAGTAAATAATGTTATTCTGAGGCAGAGTCATAAAACTGGCCATAACATGTTATAAATTAGCCAAGCTAACTGTGCAGCAGAAACTCATGCGTGAAACCTGCATGAAAATCATCACCTACGTATTTTCCTATTCTGTAAAACTGCCTTTCCCTGATTTTTACTCTTTATTTACAGCTTTCTATATATGAGCAATAAAACCTGAACATGTATGTTTCTTTTACATATTTAAGTTGTTAGTATTTTCTCTTGCCATCTTTTTTTCTTTTTGAGAAACCAAACTGAGACACTTTGTGAAAATAAAACGTATTTATTTGCTTTGATCAATCTAATTCTTAATCTAGCTTACTGTGCTTTTGAAGTTAATGTATTGTGTAATGTGTAAAAATATTATTTTCTGTATTTATCAAGAGATTTTTTTGTTTGTTTTTTTAACTAGTCTTCAGTTCTAAATTTTCAGTATGAGGCACATTAAGAGGAAAATCTTTTTTTTTTTTGTCTTTTTTTGAGATTCTGTAAATTTTCTATTAACACAAAGTGGCTCTACAGAGTTGGTAACTGGAGTCCTTTTCTTCGCTGAGCGACATGAAGTCAAAACCCAACTGGTCACTCAAACTCAACATGGCCTATCCACTTTCACAACCACATGTCACTCCTGCACACATGGTTCCCTTCACACATCAAACATTCCTCGCTAACGACTCACTGGAGGTTAGCAGCAGTTAGTTGGGGAATGTGTTTTCCATTTGAACCACAGTTCACTTAGAAACTGATCTCGGGCACTGAGACCGGGTCAGAACCTGTTGATGCCATGTCTGATCTGAATAAGCAGAACCAGATCAGGCTGGAGTGGGAAAATACACATTTAAAGATTGTTCTAAATTACATCAAGTTTAATTGGATTGGGAGTAGAGTGAAGCAGGCCTGAGCTGGAAGTTTGTCTTCCTCATTACATAATTATTTTGGACAGTTTGGGTGTATTTTAGTGGTAAAAATTTTACATTCACATGAACTTTTGTGCTGTATGCTATTTTCTTACTGACTGACTGTATTTTTCATGGACTTTGTAATTAATATTTCCTGCAGTTTCCTACAGAACTGAATTTCTGCCACACCAGAAAGCCATATGCCATATTTTCCTACATCTGTAGACTGTGTGCTAAAATGTAAATTCTCAGTAAAGTTTTATGTTCATAGCTGTGGACATCCATTAAAGTTTTTTCCAGTACATATACAAATTCCTCCAAAAAAAACAAAAAACTTTTCATCATATGGTATACTAATCCATTACAATATTTTCACACTTGTAACACTACCACTGAGTCAAGCCCACAGTGACATAAAAATATGAAACCAGTGGGAATCAGTGTGCTAGCATGTGTCATTTCATGCATCATTACCTTGCCATATCACTCACCACATTAAGTCTAATTGCGTTGACAGGCTGTTGATATCTATTATTATAGTATTGTGTTGCCGTTGCTGCACTGACCACACGCGCTGCCATAATTCATGCAGTCAGTTTGATGAGGCTAAAGAGGGAATGAATCCATCCTACTTTCCTCTCTCCTTCTTCTTCAAACCCTCCTTGTGTTGCAACAATTGGAGCTTCTAGTAATCAGTCTGTCTCATTTGGCTTGGATTACATGTCAGAAGGACTTTAGTGGCTCTTGAGGAAAATGCACAGGCCTTCTACCTCCGGAGGGCAAAATACAAAATAATCCAGGGCTGTTTCAAGACCAAACCATACTATGGTTGTATAAGATTCTACATATGTATGGAGCCCCAAGGTGTACAATATTAAATAAACATATAATTCATTTAATAAATTGTATATACATATACTGTGTATACACATATACTAAAATTGAAATTATTAGCTAGTTTTTCATGGATTATTACTCAGCATCAATATGAAGAGTCAGTGTTAGCAGCAACAGCTTGCTAGTTAATCTGGTTGCAGTTGTTGAGCTTGATACATAGATTTTTTTTTAATATAATGAACTAGATACGGGAGGCAGCCAGTCAGTCCACTGAGAATTACTCACCTGGCACAAACCCCTGGCCCACAGACTTTACATTGTGATAACGCCACAAACTTTTAAGCCACTTTTCTCAGCACTAAGACAGTTTTACAAATATTAACCCTCCATGGATCAAAAAATCATAGAAAAGATTCATAATTCAGAGTCATAATTGACCTAATTTGTGGTGTCCTGTCAGCAGTTTTACAGATGTCGCTTTTATTTTTCACTGCAATACCGCAAGTGGCCACTGGGAAAATCTGGAAGCAAGGCTGAGCGGCAAGGCTCTGTCACAGGTTCACATCTGTGGCTTGCTAACTCAAAAGGGGCCTGGGGCATGTGATTGGCTGAAAGGTGAGTTGACAGTGACTGGTGACAAGGAAAATAACATAATGAAATAAAAATAGACAAAGGGGCATTTTGAAATAAAATATTCTGTTCAAATAAAAATGAATTCCTGTAAAAATGAAAACAAGGAGTGATTAAACAACAGTGTCATTGATTCAGAATTACTTTGGTTTTAATAATTTAGTAAGAATTTAACAATTTATTATTTGTTTTATGTATATTACTATATATTGATTTACTATTAAACACTTCTTCTTGTATACTCCTGTGTGTGTGGTGTGTGTTCCAGTGGATACCAGTGCATGCACTCTTGGTTTGTGTGTGCATTGTTGAAGCAATAAAGAGGATGAGTAGACTTGAGCTTTATTATGTTTTACTGCTTGTCTCATGTAGGAATTTTGCAAATTCACATTAAGTATAGTACAGTATATGTATTAGTATACAAGGAACATTTAGTATTTCTCAGATCTGTACATTTCAGTCCTGGTGCACTGTCAGTCTTGTCACTATGAGCTCAAACCTTATCCCCCAATAGACAGTCTTTTAGTTTCCCTCCTCCACCCTCAAACCCCCATCTGTTTGATTACTTTGTTAGTCTCAAGTGCAATGTCATGACAATTTCACCTTCAAATTGGGTTTACTGTACAAGCAATTCAATGTCTGGTCACCTTTACTCAATTAAATCTGTCATATCTATCAAACCAAACAAATACTGTCCAAGGAAAAAGCTCCATCTTCAGTCACAGTTACTGGCGGGAGGAAAAACTCTGAAGATGGTGTTGGCTAAGCAATAGTACAGTGAACAGAGGGCTATAAGGGAAGGTCATTGTGTCACAGTCCAAGTGTAGACGAGGCCCCACGGTGGGTCAAGTTTCTTCAATCCTGCTTACTGCAATAGCTGATAAGTAACAACTTATTAATTTACCAGAGCAAAATCACATTTAGTCAATAAATTTGTGTAACTTTTTCAATTAGTCTATCGTCACAATAGCAGACCAGGTCCAACCTAAAGAACTTTCCTCACAGTGACGTGAAATCTTGCTGGTGCAATTTTTTCAGACATTCAGGACATTTGGGAACCTAGACCTCTCTTAAACTCAACAGGCCACATGTTCAGTGTCAGGGAAAAAAATATGAAGTGGGTATGCAATGCATCTATTGTACAGTAGGCCTATTTCTGTCTATTTGAAAGTATGTAGGCCTACTAATATTAAGTGAAATACCTATTAACTGTAAATTACTTTCAAATTTTCTGCCTTTACAGGACTTTTTATGTAAAGCAATAGTTTCAGATTTTGGGGAATGTGCTTGTTTGTTGTATCTGTATGATAAATATACATCTACAGCCAAACCCAGTTAGCTTAGCTTAGCATAATAACTGGAAACAAAGGGATACAGCTAGCCTGGCTGTGTCCAAAGAAAACAAATAGGGCTTTTCCATTGTCACTTTTGGCCGAGTCAAACTATGCTGATTTGCATTTCCCTGACCAGCTATAACACTCTGGGCTCAGAGTCAATTGCAGGAGACTACTTTTGTAGTTTCTCACTGAATCTCTGTAGTTTTAAGTTTAGTTTATCTTCTGCGTCACTTTCAGGCATCTGCTGCATTTTACTGTTTAATACTCGCTTTCAGCTGTATCAGAGTTGTGTTAAGTTACTGCTGATGAAAACCAAACCTTTCCTAATTTTGCTGCTTCATACTAAAAGCTTAAAATAACAAAAATAATGGTGGACTTTTAGTAGCGCTGTTGTAATAAATCCCTGCTGTGCTAGGCTGAAGTGCTAAGTCAAATCCAGTCAAGCCAATCCAGCACATGTGTATGAAAAAGGGCTAAAATCCACCTACCAGCATCAAACTATTTATGCTTGGACACAGTCAGGCTAGCATAAATTGTCTGTTACGTAACCTCCTGTAGCACCATTTTGTTCTCACACATATAGATTAAATGAACAAGCTATAACGTGTTAATAACCTTTAGAGCTGTTTTCCTCCTGTTTCCAGTCAAAACTAAACTAAGTGGCTGTTGGCTGTAGCTTTGTATTGAATGTACACATATTGTTCTTGTCATTTAACTCGCAGCAAAAAAAAACAAATAAGAGTATTTCCCAAAATGGCAAATATGCAAAGAGACTGACTTGCAGTACAGGGCACAGTACACTTCTTCTGTATTACAGTGTTGTATTTCTAGGCAGCAGGTTGTATTTTTTTCCAGATGGACGATTAGAGCCGTTGGTTCTAATTAGTTTTAAAGGTATTCTAAGCTTGTGTTCCCTATTCATGTCCAGTCTTAATGACGCACTACATTAATACACCTGATGGTGATTAATCTGATAATTGCACCAAGTACCTCAATAAGGCACCTCCCTTCCGTTTGCCCTTCTTACCCTTTAAAACTTGGACAGCACTGATATTGTAACAATGTCCCCATTCACATAGATATTGTCCAGTAGGCTTTAACTAAAATAAACTAGAAAAAGAAAAATTATTTACAAGTATAAAAACAGCAACTAAAGGAAATATACTTACAAAAAGCTAAAAACAAAAATGTACAACATCAGCGGATACCTGAAATAGTTCCCAGGCACTTGTGATGCAAAACGGACACAAACGTAATTACACATTTAAGTGCTACAATCTATGACAACAAGAGAAACATAATATAATTTACAGATGTTATTTGGGAATTAAAATACAACCCTTAAAGAGTAGAGTGAGAATACCTTCATTTAAAGTAACACTACAGCATGAAGCTCAGTATGCTAGTGGTTAGTAACAATGTACAATCTGTACCCGAGAGTAACAGATGAAGTCGGTGATATAAGTCAGTTTAACATAGTAAACTATTTGCTCCTTCAAATATTTTCTCCCAAACAGACAGTGAACAAAAAGAAAAACAAACAAACAAACAAAAATAAAAACAAATAGGTGCTAGGGCTCCTCAGTTGGCAGCATAATAACATTTTTGGAGTATGCATTGACAAATTTATGGATGCCCATTTCCGTCAGTAAAAGAAAAAAATATCCCCATGGTAAGTCATAATTGTGACGTAATAAGTCATATTTTTGAGATAAAAAGTTAAATTATAAAATGAAGAACTCAGAATTATGAAAAAAATCCCAATTTTAAGATAAAAAGATGAAATGATCTTATAATTAATCTCAAATTTTGACTATCATGTCACCATGGGGATTTTTTTTTTTCTTTTACTGGAGGAAATGGGCCTTCATATAAATTCCAACCAAACAGGTGCAACACAACACAATTTAAAAAGCACACAATGCCATAAAGAGAGGACTGCATGACTATACTTAAACAAGCTGATTAATGCAAATGTAGATTCCTGGGTTTCACCTTTACATTGAAGTAATCCAAAACTTTTCCGCTCTCCCTTGGTCTGAATTCATCCCACATCCTCTGACTTATGTCTCCACTGGCTCGCCTTTTATCCAGAGGTCATTGTTCCAAACAATGAGGAAACAAGACACCCTTTTTCTTTTTTCTCTGGCCTGATTCCCTCTCTTATCCACCTGTTTGAAGGATTGTCAGTCGCAAGAATGACTGCTTTGGATGAACACAGTGTTGTTGTTGTTGTTAATTATACAGGGTGCAACAGTGACACAATCATTCAAGATACCCTGAGAAATGAAGCAAAAAAGATAGAAAACCCTGGGTTTCTGTTTTGCATCCTCATTATTCTGCATGTGCATGTGTTTTTTTATTGGAATTTGTTCACTGGCTGACAATGAGTTGCTAGTTTCTGCATGCTGTTTACTATTATGGTAGCATTTCACCATCTATAGCACACATTGCAAATTATAGGGGTTTTAATTTCACTTTATATTAGCTACTAATAATGAGGTTAAACAATATATGATTCCCTCATGAAAGTGTTCCCCACAGTATATGGCAGGAGCTGAAGTTTTCTGTTTCCTCTACAATGAATGGGAATGTAAATTTATACGCGTGTGTGTGTGTGTGCCTGTGTGTGTTTGTTTGTATAGTACATGCATGCATGGCTACATACTAAAAGTCTATGTGTGTATGTATGTACAGTATGTGTATGTCTCTATTTGCTGTGTACACATATCTGTCAATGTACATACAGCATACATAGTTACTAAGTGACTTGAGTTTTGAACTCCTTCCATTTTCTGGGTCAGCATGAGGGAGTCTGTGTGGGAGCTCCTGTGTTATGCAGATAGGCCGAGCACATAGACCAGGGTCTCATGTTGCCTTGGTCAATGACCTTCCCCGCAGAGTCCAGCCACCAGTTCTTACAGCATTTGTCGGAAAAAGGGAGAGTCTGCAGAAAACACTCAAGACAAAGCCAAAGTTGAGATTACTTCCACGTGTGCTGCGGCAAATGTCTTTAGTCTAATACAAGTATATAAAGTAAGAACAAATAGCTGGACTTCGCATAGTTTTTGCTAAAGGAAAACAGGTGCTTTTGAAACGCGCCCAAGCATCCTTCCACAGGTTGTCACACTTGTAAAAATCCAGATCCTCTGTGGTATGCAGGCCTCATCGGGTAGTAGTAACAGACACAAGTCATTTGACAACTTAAATTCAAAAAATCTGGCATGGCATCTAAATAATGTCGCTTGTCAGGTAAGCTCTTGAGACGTTTACTCCTCTTTGGTAGCATAGATTTGTAAAGTAACATTTAGAGATACAACACTAGCTTATGAAAGCTATAAGTAAGGGACACCCTGATTATACGTGTTTAGGAATTTAGAATAAAGATGCGGTGGATCAAGTTGTAGTTGCAGGAATGAACAAGCCAGGTATCCACAATAAATTCAGTTCAAAGCCCATTGCTGCCCCGTGGTAAATAAAGTCACAAGACAGTGAGCTGGATGCCACATAGTGTGGAAAGGTATTCAGAGGCATTTATCCAGGCTCATAATGGAATGATTACAGACTATTTCCTTCCACATAAGTTTTACATTGTGTGGATTTGTATGCAGAATGAATGATTATAAGCAAATCCTGATGGTTAAGGGAAATGGCTTTCCTTTGACTGATTTGATTTGGTATGTTGATATTCAGTTTGTTTTTCTTTTAAATAATTTCTGGCATCTTCCTGTCTTATCCCTTGACTGAGCAGGAAATAATTCTTCAGGATTCAAGATACCTGATCATCACTGTGAGGGCTGGCTTCATGAGGGAATAGCTTAAAGCATTTCTAGCATTATGTGGAATGCAGGAGGCCATGGAAGAATATTAAGGTTAAGGTTCTGGTGGTTTGCTCAGTATTAAGCTTAGATCACACTACAGAAGTGGCGGTTGGCTTTGCAGCACTTGGACTTAGGACCAGACTCTGGGCGATGTCGTCGCGGTTGATCTTGCGCAGTGCCGTGCACAGTGTGTCGATGCTGGCACAGTCCTTGCTCGCCCAGTCAGACAGGAGGGCACGAACAGGATGCTCTTCCTGCCGGAAGGTCGCGATCCGCTCCTCCTCGTATCCCAGGAGGCCTGCCAGGTTGCACCAGTCACTGTCGTCCATGTGGTTGCAATCGTCTCCTTCGTTGCCCCTGAACAACAGCTTCTCTACTTTTTCTCTGGTGTGGAGAGGAAGGAGCAAACAAGGCTCTTCATCCATAGTGACAACTACAGAGGGAAAAGAAGTTCATATCAGTTCATTATCTGAATAATATTAAGTGTGTTTAGCTTGATGTGAAGTTGAAATAATTCTAATTTCTCAATCATAAAATCTAAGCATAACTGCATTCATCATTACATAATGTATATGCATTTTTACAGCTCTCTATGACTGACTAATATAGCAAATAAGGATTCTACCTTCACCCTGTGTAAAACAAGGACGATGAAAGCTTGATTCTGATAATAATCAGTAATTTAAGAGAATGAGTGTTGACTGAGTGTTCATTTACTGTAGCTGCAACAGTGGTTTGTTTGGAGTAAATTTTAAAAAATCACTTGGTAGCTGCATTGCATGAGCAGCAATAGCCTCTAAGGCTGACCAGCTCCACTAAAAAAATCACTACAGAAATACCAAGGATAAGATGCCTATTTGCCAAGATACCCACGGTTGCTTGCGTCAGGTTGACCAGTGAAGGAGCAGAGTGCATCAAGATGTGCTAGCGTTAGAGAAAACATCAGAAAGAATCAGCCATACATGTTTGAGCCTCAGTCAGACCCAGACTCAGATGATGAGTGATAAGTAAGATAAGCATCTTTTATTTGTTTATGTTGTTTGTTAGCATCTTTTTTAGTTTCTCTGCCAGCATCACAGCGACTGGCTTTTGAATATATTTCTTTTCAAATCTAGCTTGGGGTGCACAGACATCTTCCTCTTTAGTAGAGGAATGTGAAAACACCTCATCTCGTGACAAACTTGCAGAGTTACAAGTCAATATAATAAAGTCTGACATTTTATGGCATATAAACAAAAGAAAAACACATTTTTGAGTGCAGGGGATCTTTAAGATTCTCTTCAAATTTAGAGAGATAGAACTGTCAAATATGGCGGACGTTTAGCTCAGTTGGTAGAGCGTCCGACCCATGTATGGAGGCTATCAGTCCTCTGCAGTGGCCGCTGGATCGACTCCCACCTTTGGCCCTTTGCTGCATGTCTTCACCTGATTTTCTGTCTACTCTTCAGCTGTCCTATATATTAAAGGCCAAAAAAACAAACAAACCATAACTTAAAAAAAAAAAAAAAGCAGAAGAAGAACTGTCAAATACTGTTTTCCCCTTCTTACTTTGCGTTCTTCCTTTGCTATTATCTGGGCAAGCATGTGGTTTTAAAGTCCTTATGTCTCTCAAACTGGTTTGTCAAGGTGGGACTGGAAACCGCCTGGAGCACGTGCTGCCAAAATAACAAACACTGTAGCGCTGTCAGTGTTGTAATCCTTGTTTGCGGATTTGCTACAGTAAGTCTGAAAGGTCATATTCAAGGTGGAGTTGATGGAGCCACGAGACACCTCATTCCAGAGGGGGAATTCTTTTCTTTTGACTGGCATGGGGGGAGAGTTCAGGGTGCACTCTGTGTGTGCATCTGCAATAACCAAAAATTCCACCAGACTTTACTTGTAGATTAGAAGAAACGCATTGCCAGAGGAATTCAACCCCAAATAAACAGGGACTTTTGTGTTGAAATGAGCTTACGCCCAATTTAAGTGTTAAGTGGTTTGATAAATGAGTTCTTTTGTATTTCTTGGCGTGAAGGGAGTGGCCTCTGTTTAGGTACTGGTATGAGTGTGTTACCTGTCTGTGCCTGAGTCTGGGCCTGCTGCTCCTGCAGACTTTGGCTGTCCACAGAAATGCCGCTGTCACTGTGCAGCTTCTCTCCCTCGGGTGATGGCGTCTGGTTCTGGTTGGCTGTGCAGTTGTTGGCTTGCTTGTTCTGCTTACAGCTGTTCCACCTGAATGAAAATGAGTCATGGGCGAAGAAAAAGTCAACCCAGGAAAAAAAGCAGGAAATCAACAAAACTGTGTGTGTTTGTGGAAACCTTCAGTACCAGGGCTGATAATTAATGAATTCTCTAAGTGTAGTTAAGAGACTGTCTGTTCAAGACAAACTTGAGCATAACGACATAAATTTAGTTTCAAGTGACAATGTGTCTCTACAGGCCATTTACATTGGGAGCAAAGGTGAAAGTCAGGTGATGTTATTATAGAGCAACAATGTCCACATACGAAAGAGATCAGGGAGGATGGATGGATCAACAGAACATTGGACTTTAACACAGGAGAAGGCAGCTTGTTTTCCATTTTCAACCATCAGTCAACACTAGTTTCTTTTAACCATGACCACAATCTTTCCTGAACCTTTATCAAGTGTTGAAGAAACACATATCACACACACACACACCACAATATCTAATTGTTTTGGCCATATTATCAGCTATTAAGTTGATACGGTAAACTTGCTTTATGCATTCAGTCAATCTAAGCTCAATATTTACTCTCACTTTTAACTCTGTTTTTAAGTGAGAGCCCAGCACCATCACCGGCAAAGAGACAGCAGCTAACTTTGTCTGTTTGCCGTTTGGTGCTGGTGCTGCAGATAGTGTACTATCTACTATATTTTCTGGTGTTTCTAATAATTCTAATGATTATCTAACATTATTATAAATACTTAGTAGGTGTGCCACAAGAACAGCAGAGTAACATACAATGCAGTGCTCTGATATTGATTTTAAAAGACCATTTGCCAAGTGTTTCCAATAATGCAAACATGGTAATACCAGTATAAAACAACCAATTCTAACTTATTAGGATATTAATATTCAAATGAGAGCAGTGACGAGTAGGTAAAACATCCTCTATTTTTTGTTGAGGTAGTTAAATGCTAAATGTTTTAAATGCAGCTGTCATTTTTGTGAGTGTTTTCACACCTCTGTTGTGATCTGCCTGTGTTTGAATGTTCAGACTTGAAACACTTGCCTTGCCATACAGTACAGTTGGATAAACATATTGTACATTCAAAATTGAACAACTATCCTTGTAGGCGTTAAAAGAGGAGCATGGCTTTCAAATATATGGAAAGAGAGTCAACAGACCATATTGTGGCCCACAGGACAACAGTGTGCTCTCATCCTGAAAAGCAGCAGATGATTTCATTAAATATGTAACTGATGAAATTGAAAATCTGATTGGATTTTGTTGTCCATATGCATTTATAATGAGTATCACATCCCTTTTCTCTTCCCTTCAGCTATTGAATTTTTTACATTTTGCATTAATAGAAATATAAGGGGGTGGCTTAAAAAGATGCATTATAGATATGAAAGCATCATGGCAATATGTGCTTTATACTGGGGGTCAGGACTACCCCCACCCAAAGATTTGAAAAGATTTCTGCTTTTTTCTTTTGAAACATTAGGATCATTTCACTTCTTCAATCCTCTAAAATACTAGGCCATTTCCAATTTACAACAATACTTGGTACTCCTCTTCTTATACCAGTCTTTGCTGAAAAAATACATGGCTAAATGGATCTGTGCAAAATCTACAGATCAGAGCATCTCCTCTCTAATGCTTTCTTCAACGAAAAACATTTAAAATATCTTTTAACCTGCAGGTTGTTCTTGCAAAACACTGTCATGCTAGTGGTTCTGGAAAAAAGACGGGAAACTCAACAATGGGTCATCAGCAGTGTTGGGGTAATATGTTACAAAGTAAAAGATCACTTTCCTGTTCTAACAAGCAACGCAACAGGTTAGTTTTGCAATTTCGTTGCGTTTATAAATAGGCAGTTTGTTACATCACAATTTTACCACTGGAAGAATACCACCATGATCAAATATTTCTTTGAGCCAATAGCCAATGTTTTGAGAAGCTAACTGGTTCATTAGCTGCATGTTGAAACATGATGCGCTGTAGGCTGCATGAGCCTGTTTTATATTGTTTTCAGCCTTTACCTGGTTCACTGTTAGATCATCAGGACAACCAACATATGATTTTCATATTTAAAGTTTCCCAGCAATGGTCATCAGATACCCTGGTACATCATTTTCTTTATTGTGCATTTTAAATTTTGTTTTGTACTTTGTACTTTTGTACTACACCTCATTGTCGTCCTCACCTCTTGAAGATGATGAAAGCTACAAGGCCAACCACGACTGCTGCCAGGATGGAGCAGTAGATGGGGATGAGTTTGTCGTTCAGACCCTGGTAGATAGGCTCCTGGGAATCCCCATTAGTGGTGGTGGTGGTGGTGGTGGTGGTCACGCTCTCTGTAGAGATATCTGGTGGGGGGTCATCTGGTAGAAACTCATCAGAGGATGTAAAGCCGAATGTGGGAGTGACTGGAGGATAGGTAACTGTGAAGGAGAAAAAGGCATGGAAAGAATTTCTATGAGCATCCTAATTATGTGAAATTAATAGCAACACTGTCATTTTCTGTACATTTACTATATTAAAGGGTCAGTCAAACTTAATAGATTTTTTGGCCACTTGGAGGCAGTGGAAACACACTGTAAACACAACAGTGACTTAGCTGCATCATGTGGCAAACTTGATAGCAAATAGTTGTCTATTCACACTTATGGAGCAACATTAGCATTAGCATTTGGAGTTTTTGGTCACACAGCTCTTTTTATCTTATGTTTTTTGTTTCCATCAACCCCTGACATAAATATCTGGCTATTTAGCTGCTAAATACGCCACACCAGCTAGTCAATAAATTATGAGAGCTGTGAGAATTAACTAGAGCAGTAAAGCTGAGGGCTTTAAAACCACATCAATAAGTTGAAAGAAAACTAAAAAGCTCCATAGAGCTGTGGAGAACTACAAAGTTGGGTGATCGATTTTTGTGCCACTACGATTGACATCTTTCACATTACATGTACTCAATTAATCAATTGTTAGTATAAAATTATTGATTAGGGCAGCTTAACTCTTTGCAGCCAGGTGTGGTGTGACCTATAGCGCACTCCTCATTTCTGCTTGAGGCTAGAAACTAAATTACTGCTACTAGCATAACACACCAAAATCTCTAACTCATTAGTATACTGCAATTGCAATATGATTGGCAAGATTAGAGAGATCGTTTTGGTTTTTTTTACATAATTTCTTTCGATTTCATAAAAATTCTAAGTCTAAATTCTATCTCCTATCTAATTGTATCAAAGGTGATTTTCTCATAGATTCAAAAAGACTTGACAGCCCTCAGAGACAAACTCCTCCAGGCTAAAGGTTGCCCCACCATCAGTAGCAGCAGATGGGGAGAGACATGCTGTAGGCTCTTGGAAACCCTGCAAGTCAGGATATTTTTGGAGCTTGAAGATAGGCATCCAAAATTTACTGAAACATCACATTTATCTTCAAGCATCTATCACTTTTTTTTTGCTTCTATCCACCGTAGCCAATATAACCATAAATGCTGCCAACACAAGCACACCCACACACGCATTACATCCCACATCACTTGGTCATTTCCTCTCCTCCCCCGGGAGCCATTAACGAGGGAAAGAGCAAGTTTGTCCATCCAGTCCTGGCCACTTTCCTCCGACCATTAACACTCAGCAGACATGTTCGCTCCTCACCGCGGATGTGGAAACCTATCCTCGCCTGTCACTTACTTACAGTTATTCACATCATCAACAGGAAATCATCCTGTTGGCTTCCAAGGGCTCTAAATACCCCAAGAGAGCTGCTGAATGCGAGGCGGCCATTTTTCACTAATGAGGCGAAAACATTTTTAATGAGAGCTTATTTAGATGGATGTATGAGCTGCTGTGGGGCTTTTAGCTGAAGGAATTTTGAGGATGTGATAAGTACTTTATGACAACACTAATATACTGAACATCCTATTAACTTATTATGTTGGATGTCCATCATTCTTCATTCTTGCCCTGTAAAGCCATTGATTTTTTTTCACTAAAAATAAGTCTTACGGCAATGTCAATGTCATATTACTCTGAAGCCTAACAGGAAAGATGTTGCCCTGAAGCATTAGCTACTTCACCGTGCCAGTTTTATTTGACATGTGACACGTGGCAAGTATATTTCTTTTGTGTGTGGTATTTTTAAGTGTGAACAACTGTCTAAACTGCCTTCTTATCTTGCTGCTAATTTGTTAGCATCCGTATTTGGCCACCTTTATACTTTGACTGCTTGGTCCTGCTGAGTTCAATAAACCTTGT
>JAJHUR010106079.1:5893-23907 GCA_027495735.1 Lutjanus campechanus
GTGTTGCACTAACAGGTTTCCCTGTCAGCTTCTGTGGGTGCTACAACCCAAAATGGCCTTTGGCTGCAAAAAAAGGAGTATGACACCTGGTGTGTACTTTGATGTTTTTAATGGTGTCTGTTAACAACCTTTTCTGCATTTTTTTCCTGAAGAGTGATGGTTTGCTTTTTGCCAGTTGTCATTCGGCTGATGTCATCTCGCAAGTAGTACGCTACTACTGCCTGTCTCTTGGTTTCACTCTTCCGTGTTGTCCTCTGGTAGCTGCAGAGGTTTCCTCACAGCCGTGCCCTTTTCTTTGAGAAGGCCAGGGTTTCCTGAGCTAAACTCTGAAGCTTATATTTCTTAATTATGTTTCTCCCATGGTGGATCTGGCGAGCACCTGCTTTTCTTTTAGTTTTCTTGTGTTTGTGTACTTCCTTCTCAATTCTTCAATCACAGAAGCATGTAGCAGCAGTTGTCTGTGTGAGCTGGGAAGGATAGGAGGTTTCAACAACTGCTTAAAGCGGACATATTATGCTCATTTTCGGGCCTTTGTACTGAGTCTTGGACTCCTATAGAGCAGCTACATGCGATTACCCGCACACAAAGCTTTGCAGATCTTCAGGACGGTCTCTCTCTCTCTGCATCTCTTCTCATCCCGCAAAAAACGGTCTGTGTAATTTACTCCACCCCCCAGCCCATTCCTGAGGACTTCCAAATTTCTGCTGAGTGGTGCCGAGCCCCGCCTCCTCATTTTACTGGTGCAGAAGCAGAGCCTCGCCCTGCAGAAGTAAACAGCAAACTTTACTACTCTACTCTTTTGAAAATGACAAGTTTTGAAATACAGCCATATGTGTTGGATCCCGAATCTTATCTGGAGGTACAGACTGGACAGCCTGAAGTTTCTCCAGAACAGAGGTTACTTCATGACGTCTCTGAATGGTAGGAGCAGCTTGTTATTGTCATAACCTGTTTACCTCTGCAGTGTATGGATTTCTTTTTCGGCTAATCCAGCTTCGTACTGGCTCATGTTGACAAACAGTCCGTGTGAAATGCCGTAGACAGACAAACGCAGAGGTGTTTTTATTTTGCTGGCCATGAAAAAGCAACTCTATCCACTTCTGCCTGGTGCTTGAAAGCTAAACACAGTTAACTTTCCCTCACACCAGAACAAACATTTTCTGGGAGCCATTGGGAGCCAGATGTCATCGCCTGTTGTGCCATGCTCCACAACATTTGCCTCTCCAATGGCGACATTGTGGAGCTCATGGAGGAAATGTTAAGGCCTGATGAAGATGCTGGAGAGGTACCTCACCACCAGGACCAGCAAAGTGGCGAGAACCTCCGAGAGCGTGTGGCAGCAGCTGTCTCTGCTCCTGGTGGCCTGGTAGCAGCCCTGGAGCACCATGATTATATATAAAATCAGAGACACAATTTGTAAATAATATGTATATATGTTAGACAGTACAATCAGCTAGGGTTACAGTTTAGGTTAAAGTTAGGGTTAAGATTTAATGTTGTTCCAGAATTATTTATTGATCTGTTTATTTATCTATTTAATTACCTTCTTGAATTAATAGTAAAATAGAATAAATAATTTCTTGGTCACTTTTTCACTCTTTTTTTTTTAAATTTACATTTTATGATTGAACACAACATAACACAAACTAGACAGGGTCCATCAATCTACACAAGATACAAACAAGGACAAAACAGAACCATGCAGACAATACAAACAACAATTGAATCGATATATAAGGTAAAAAAAAAAAAAACTCCTCAATTTTATCTCTTATCAAAGAAGTTAATTTTTCATCTATGAGGAGTGAGTTATTTCAGTTCCATTGTTTTGTTTTATTTACTTCCAAGAAAGGATAAAGACTGACAGAGATAGGTGCATGGCCTGATATCACTATATTATGGATTTCAGAGTTTACAACATTATTGATCATCTGACTAGTTGGCATTATGTAGTCAATCCTTGAATATGAATTATGAACCTTTGAGTAGAAAGTATATTCTCGTGCCTCTCTATTACAGCACCTCCAAATATCTGTTGTATCTGTGTTTGTCTGTAATTCCTCAAGAGCTGCTGCAAGCATATCATCTGTTGGTAAGGGTTGCTTAGACTGGTCTATATTAGCTTGCGCTACTAAATTAAAATCTCCACCAATTACTTCCAACTCTTTTCTTTCTTTAAATATACACAGAAACATCTTACTAACAGGTCAAAAACATGTATTTATTATTTTCATTTCTTTTCTTTTTTATTTATTTATTTATTTATTTTTACATTTTTTTCAACAATTTTTTCTAGGAGAGACAGTAGTCTCTCCTCCCTCTCTTCCTCCCTGCTGGCCCTCTCCTCTGCCCTGGCACTTTCTGCCTCCAGGAAAGCAAGGACGGGGTCCTTCCTCTGCCTCTTTGGCTGGGGACTCGCTCTCTCTCCTGGTCCTGCCTCTGCTGGCCCTGCCTCCTGGGCATCAGGGGAGGACACAGCAGCTGCCCTGGAACTGTCCCCCCAGGCCGAAGCAACAAGGACAGGAGGCCGGATCGATGGCATCCTGCGCCAAGTGCCTCATCCATGAGGGGGTACCACTTCCAGGAAGCCGCCGTGTCTTCCCCCAACTCCGTGCTATGGCCAGTTGGCGGCTTCTTTAGTTCCTTAAAATTATGGGGGTACACTTAGAAAAGCAAATATATCATAGCTAAAGGATGTTTCTTACAGAGACATATCATACCTTGTAGGTCTTCTTTAAGTTCTCCCACTTTTTCCCAGCCCTGGCAGGGGATATCACCTCCGCCAGCCCCATTTCTTTCAGGACAACCCTAGCAAATACAAGACACGTATTGATTTCATTTGCATCCAAGTGTCTGTGAGCCGTGACATTAAAATTTAAGAACAAAAAACATAATTAACGCCGTTTTTTTTAGCCGAAATGTCAGCTGTAGCATGTAGTCGGTAGGATGTAAACATGGCATCTATCTCGTAATATTTTCACACGTGCGTCCATTAAGATATATACGAAGTCTCGTGTGATCAACGCCATGTTTACATCCTACCGGCTACATGCTACAGCTGACATTTCGGCTAAAAACATGCCGTAAACAAACATTGCGGACACTTGGATTACACCACACGAGCAGGATGGAGACAGTTTGTGTTTGTTTTGTGTTCTTTTTTTTTTTACATTTACAGTTGGTGTCCATTCACTGCCATAAGCTGCAACCCTGTTTTCTGCTGAAACACCAGGATTGTTCAGTGAGCTGAAGATCTTCACCCATCTTCACATCGGCATAGTGGTGAGTACATACTGAGTGGATGATCATCTAAGAGTGGAATATCACTTTAAATTTCTGGGACAAAACAACACTAAAACACTATCAAATTTGAGAGTGCAAAAAGCCATTGCAACACTGTCAGTCCATAACAGTTCAAACACTGACATTTGTGGGGAAAAAAACACTAAAACACTGCACTGGATTTAAGAGTGCAAAAAGGCATTGGAGCACTCTTTTCTTCAAACAGCAGCAACATCCGTGAACAGTTTGGCAAATTCTTTCAGTGTTCATTAATGCATCACTGCTCCTTTCTTCTCATTCGTTCGCTTCGCCCACCATTCCTATCTGGTGCATTTTGAAGCCACTTTGTAATCCTGGTCTCAATCTCTTGGTCCGTGTCATCAGAGGTCAGGCGTGTATGTCACTTAGCCGCTAAAACACACAAACGCGATATACGCGATTTTAAAAATCGGCTATACTGTGAAGAGCATTGGAAGCTGTCCGCAGCGGCTGAGAGCCGACCCAGGTACGGAAAATGGACATGTCCGGGACATGCAGATGTTCCTGCGGAGAAATCACACGGACCATCATGCGGGAGATGGGAGCTTCATTTACAGATGCAGCACTGCCAATCAGTGGATAGAATCGTGGTGGGGGGTCCTGCGTAAGCAGAGTGTCCAGTAGTTCACAGTATTTATGAAGTAATCAGCTATTACCTTGGAGTTGCTGTCAGTTGTATATGGCTTCATCCACATTATGTGGCGACTAAATCCGTCAATGCAGCCGTTAATAGCTATGCCATAGGGCTTTAGTTTATTGTGTGAATCCATTTGCCATAAGGCATTGGGACCCCTGGATGTGTGCTGCCGGCGTCGGAGACGCCGTGCTTGCCGGAGCTCGACTCCCTCTGGGTCTAAAATCTTTATTATCAGCTGGACAATTTCTTGGGAAACCACGAAACCACTCAGAATGCCCTGCTGATGCATCCACCGGTAACCCTGCAGGCGACCGGGTCCAGCCATCTCCCCCTCCACAAAAGCAGCGACTTCCTCCAAGTCCGCCTGGTTCTTTCTCCGGAAAAGATGCAATTTCTTACATATTCTTTTTAAAGTCCTGATGCTTATGATGATGTGATGCTGATGTGCCAAAAGATTAAGTATCTCTTTGTTTGTGAAACCTATTCTGAAGTACAACTTCACGAAATGCTCCACGTCCCTCATTTTAACTTTCCTCCACTAAAACGTTATGACTTTATTCTCATACATTTATGACTTTATTCTTGTTAATTTATGACTTTAATTCTCATAAATTTATTACTTTATTCTCGTAAATTTACAACTTTAATCCCGAAGTATGTGTTAATGTCGTATAATGGTCAAATGTATTGACTGCAGTGTAAATAAATGTGAAAGATGAAACAACACTCTGAAGTGCTGATCCTATTTGGAGGAGCTAGGTAGTTCTCCGGGATGCTCTCTTTCCCCCATGCCCACACTTGTAGGAAGATCTAGATATAGGCTTAATGAACAGAGAAACTGTTCTAAATGGTGTTCTTCATTGTTGAATATCACCAAAACAAGTAACGCTATAGTAAACACCAAGTGCGCTCACCACAACTGATGAGGTGACCTCCTGTAGGGATGAAATCCACATTTGTTAAAACAAGCATCATTCCAGCCACAAATTTATACAATACATTCACCATCTGGTACAAAGAGCAGTGACCACAATTCATCTGTGGTTTAAACAGACATTTTTACATCACACATTTTTATTGCAGCATGTTATTCCCTCTAGTAGTTATTTAATGGTTTTTAATGAGACCATTTATTTGAACAAGAACATGACACTGGTTACTTGGTGGAATTCAATTCAGTTGCTGATGGTGAAAACTTAAAGCTAATACAGGGAACTTTTATATTGTGTTTATTTAGGAGGTCCTGTGGACAAAACCTGTCTCCACCATAAGAACCACAAAATAAAACATCAAAAATAAATTATTAAAGTTAAAATTTTCTGCTTCTTAAAAGATGGCTAGTGTAACTTTACCTGTATTGATAAAACAGAAACACAGGATTTCAAGGAGAATCCAACCTTGTGGTAGACATTAAAGCTGCAGTAGGTAGAAAGCCTGCAAACGGTTGATTTTTGAGTCTCATCTTCCCACCAAACGCGATGAACGCAATGTAATCGCGCGTCAAATGAAATCGCGACACGCTCCAGTTTTGACGCTGGTCCCATATGCCAAAAAACGCCTCATCACGTCGCCCAACAAGCCCGCCCAAACAACAACATTTCTTCCACCATTTCATTCTCTCGTCGATCATGGCTGAGAGAACCACCATCGCTGCACTGTATCTGCTCTGGAGAAGTTCCCAGCTTCGTCTGCGAGCTAGGCGCCGACGTTGGTTCTGGGTGCATGCTACCCTACGGAGGTGGCGTGAGCTCGGCAAGTTCCACCGTCTCCTGCAGGAGCTCCGCCTGGACGACGGCCGGTTCCAGCGGTACTTCAGGCTAACTGTTGCCCAGTTTGAAGACCTGCTAGCCAGGGTTGGTGCCAGGATCTCCCGCCTGGATACCAACTACCGGCGCTCCATTCCAGCTGCGAAGCGCCTTTCCATCTGTCTACGGTGAGTTTCAGTTTATCAGTTTGTCAAATTCAATCAATCAATACTCACTGTAGTTAGCAAGACTCCGACCGGTACAGGACCGGGAGGTTTAGCTGCTGCTCTGCTCAGAACTGGTGCTTCATAACCAGCCATAACCTCGTACATTTTTAACTGGTTAAATTCTTAACGCAAAATCAACTGAAGATCAATCACTGACATCCTGTTTTTGTTTTTTTTAGTCTTTCATCCATATATCCTGGTTTCCATTGGTCAGTTTGTGATCATATCACCTTATTGGCTACAAAAATGGAGATAAAAGGTTTGGATATGAATTAAAATTGTACTCAGTACTCAACCATGATTTTAAAAGTAACTAAGTGGATTACATGGATTAATGAGTACTTAAGTACAAGTAAAAGTACAGACTTGAAAATGTACTAAAAGTACAAGTACCCCAAAAAACTACTTAATTACAGTAATTTGAGTATTTGTAATTAATTACTTCCACCCCTGTATATAATATATAAATATTGTGACAATCTATCACTGTGCAACACTGTGTAGGGCACAGATTAAATTGAATGTTTTCTATGCTGCAGATACCTGGCCACTGGTGATTCCTACCGGACGATCGCCAACAGCTTCCATGTTGGCGTCTCCAGTGTGTCCAGGATTGTGCCAGATGTGGTCTCCGCCATTTGGGACTGCCTTGTGGGGGAGTTCATGGCTGTGCCCACCATGGAGGAGTTGAGGTCCATCGCGGAGGGGTTTGAGGAGCGGTGGAACTTTCCTCTCTGCTGCAGTGCTGTGGATTGGAAGCACGTCAGGATTCAGGCCCCTGACAACTCTGGCTCCCAGTTCTTCAATTATAAGGGGACATTTTCTATCGTCATCTTGGCTGTGGTGGATGCCAGCTACTGCTTCCGGGTGATAGATGTCGGGGGCTACGGGAGGACCAGCAACGGTGGCATCCTGGCCAATTTGGCCTTTGGTCAGGCCCTCCTTTCCGGCACCCTCCAGCTGCCTGCTGACCGTCTGCTGCCCGGAGCTGACCACAGGGGACCAGCCAGACGTCTTTGTGCCTGATGAGGCTTTTCCGCTCATCTAGGAATCCTTTGCACATGTATCAATAAAAAATTGTCCTGCAGCTTCTGCATCTGCCTGATTATTGATTAGTGACCTCCATGTAGACCGAATACTCACATTAAAGTGCAGAGATTTAAAAATACTTTCTTTGCTTTTTAACTTTCCAGCATTTTACCAAAGACAGATCCAGGTTGAACAGCTGACTGCCTGCAGTTTTACTTTAGTTTAACTGGTCAGAAATTTTCATGAACACAAATTCACCCTTCAAATTGTGAACTGGGTCATGATGGTCTTGTCTAGAGTTTGGAAAACACTACAGATTGTTGATTATGGGGCAGTGGATTCCTCATCAAATCATTTTTTTGCTGTCTTACCTGTATATTTAAATATTCAATGTTAATATGAAAATTCATTTCAAATTACATTCTTTTGTTTACTTTATCTTAATAAGCTCTGCAGAGCTGGAAGCTAAATTTACAGTGTAAAATGTTGAAGGTGTGCAACAAATATATACACATACATATCTTAAGTGTGATGACAATTGTTTGGTGAGAGAAGATGAAAGACAGCAAGGGTAATTCACTTTTTGAAAACATTTATTTTAAAACACAAAAATATTGAAAATAAATACAATCAAAAATAATATAAAAATATAATTTTCTTTAAAAAAATATATAATTAACAATACAATATAAACAAAAAAACACAGGGAATAGCCTCAGGGACACTTGAGGTCAATATTCCTCGATAGCCTGGTCGTTCCCTGCAGACATTGTTGCCCCATTAGCTAATAAGCTACTCGGCACTGTCCAAATTGAGCACAACTGTGCTGGCTTCATAAATAAGTTTATGAATTTGAAATTTAACGTATGCCTTAACTTGGGGCTCCAATATCTCCAGGGAAGGAGCCAGGCTATCGAGGAATAATTGATCCTCGGAGCAGGGAGGCTGGGGTGCCGGGGGAGCAGGCTGTGGTGGCTGGGCCTGCAGGGCCTCCAGGAGCAGCGCCTGAATCTCCTGATGCCTTCTCTCCTCGTCCTCCCTCGCCCTCTTCTGGGTCTTCTTTCTTCCTGTGTATCATAGAAACACCATATTATATTATACTGCATCCAACAAATATATGTGTGTGCGTGTGTGTGTGCGTACATGTGTCAGGCAATGATCAGGCAACAGATAAAAAGTCAAGTCAAACATTAAAGACAATCACAATAACATTTGTCATGTACAGTACATACTAATCTTTGGTCTCGCCAAAGCAGCAGGGGCAGCAGCAGCAGGTAGAGAACCAGGAGCCGGGGGAGAGACAGCAGGTTCCTCCTCAGCCTCAGCCTCATCCTCATCCTGATATTCTTCTTCTGTATTATTGACAAGAATGTATTAGTTTTATGTTTGTACATACGGTGTATTCACTGTCATTTTCAGTGTCAAAAAGCATTGTACAAATACACTCATAAATCATACAGTTCAGACATAGTAATACCTAATCTCCACAACACTTTTGAAAATGATGATTAGTTGAGGCTGTGAAAAAGAAAAATATTTGCCGAGACATCTATGCAACTCAGTAATCCTCTGATCAAAAATATACATATTTTACATTATGTGTGTATCTTCATTTTTCAACAAACCTCTCTGTGATGGGCCTGCTGTCTCCCTCGTCCTCCACAGACTCCCTCCTCTGCTCTGGGGTCCCATCTTCCTCGACCCCCTGCCCCATGTTCCCACTTGTCTGTCTTGGGGTGATGAAGGGGTCGAGGAAAGACAGGACCCCAAGATACTTCCACCTCTTGGCTGTCCCTGCTGCTGCCCCACTCTTTGGCACCTTTCTCCTTTCCCTAATATAAGTGTCCCTGAGGCTCTTCCATCTTTTTCGACACTGTTCAACTGAAAAAAACACATCTAAATTAATTAAATGTTAATTAATTAACCTAACTTAACTGTTGAACCAGAATTGGCTTTATGCACAGGTGCACTCGCTGCACCACTTCGTGAACTTCAGCCAGCTCCTTTGTTCCCTGTCTGCCATTACTGGACAAACTGATTAATCCAGGTGTGTCTGATCATTGCTGTGAGGTCAGACACGCCTGGATTAATCAGTTTATCCAATAATGGCAAAAAGGGAACAAAGGAGCTGGCTGAAGTTCACGAAGTAGTGCAGCTGTGCATAAAGCCAATTGTTGAATGAACCAGACAAGTATGCTGGTAAAGCAAGCTATGCTAACTGGGGCTATGCTAGTGCACACATCAACCAATAGCTGCAATCAAGCAACAGACAGATACAGAATTTACCAGATAGTCCACACACCTCGCTCACGCTCACGCAGGCCTGGTCTTTCTTGTTCCTGTCCCTGTAGAGGGGACCTCCTCTTTTGCCCTTTTCTTTTTGCCTCTCTCTCTGATACTAATCCTATTAATCTAATTCTTATCCTACCTCCTTCACTGTTACATTGCACAGGGTCACCACATCCCTCCCTGATCGGACTTGTCTGACTGGGGTTACCTGAAGAGGAAAGACAATCTACGATAACACATCAATAACAAAACACCAATAACAATAACATTTTATAATGACAACACCACAGCATAAACAATGAATCTGGAACTGACCTCTTCCACAATGCCCTCTATGCTTAGCAAGCTGTCTACCTCCCTGACACGAGATATTGGTGTCTTCTTCGATGGTGGGAACAGAAGCTTTTCAGCTTTAATTTTGAGGTCCTCGGCAACTTCAATCCCCACCGTGTTACAAAATACTGTATTTTTGGTTATGAGTATTTGATACGGTGGAGCCAGCACCCTTCAATACATAATTCTTCATCATGTAGCCACTGCACATGGCCACTTTCTCAGTGAGGCTCTCAAATAAAGTGATCTTGGCCACACTCGTCCCGTCACTGATTGCAAGTACTTTATTTGTTTTGGTGATGGCAGGCTGGGCCTCTCCTGCCTCTGTAAATCTCCACTGTAAAATTTTCTTTTGCTCTGCCATGCCCAGCACAACCACGTGTAGCGGCAGCAGCTTCTCATAGGGACCGGCAGCTTTGGTGGTCCAAATTTTATTAAGAATTTTAACAAACAGTAACAATATAAACTGGCTCTCATTCAAAACAGCCTCTCTTAAATCACATTTGGAACAATTTATGGAAGAGTACAGGAGGTCTTTTCAGTCCTCGGTTGAAAAGACCTCCTGTACTATTCTGGCACAGTAACAGAGAGTGATCTTTTTGCCCACTGCAGAAGTGAGCCCTTCAAAGGCAGTGGGCCATACACTTTTCTGCACAAGGTGTGGGGTGTCTGTTGTGTCCAGGAGCTCGATTTTTTCATCCTCCTCACGGATGCCCATGACAGAAACATCAATGAGCCCTGAGAATCCCTATAGAGAATGAAGAGATGATTTAGTTATTACTGCATGCACTACTGAATGATGTCAAAATGATGTCAAGTAACATATCAGTGCTGAAGGGGGAATCAGCACAACACATGCTGTCATTCACTTGCCTGGGTGTCTGTGTAAAGGGATGAATGCATGGCCAGTCCATGTGGGCCTGAATTTTTTGCACGCATGTGTGTTAGTTTGACTGGCATGCCCAGCTCCATGTGCATGAGGTTGGCCTCCCGCCACAGAAGCACCTTTGTCTTCCTGCAGTACAGTATATTACAATTGCCTCAGAACAATTTTGAAAACAGGGCTCCTTTTGTCAAAACACTACACACAATTCGCACAACCACACACACCAGCACCTTAGATCTTTTGCAAGTGTTTAACATTTTGACTTTGTTCTGAAAAGTCTGGGTTTTATTGGAGATAATTAGGGCAGTGGTTCTAAAACCTTTTCCGGCATAAGCAGCAGCAGTGTGTGGAGAGGCTCTGACTGGGCCGTGTTACTGGGAGGTGGAGTGGAGAGGAGAGCTTCATCCAGCAGTGACTGACAGAGGAATCACAGCAGGTGGAGGTGACTGTCAGTGCTGCAGTCTGAACACCATCATCCCTGTGTGTTCCTCTGGATCATGTGACAGAGTATCATCAGTGTATGTGGACTGCTCTGCTGCTGCTCTGTCCTTCTCCACCGTCTCTGCAGACACACTGAGACTCCTCCACTCCTTCTGCTCCACTCAAACACCTCCTCCACCTTTAACCTCCACCTGGACTTTATTCTTTCATTTATTCAGATACACTGAACACAAACTGCCTCCAAAGATTAGTTCTGTTCATGACAACATAACTGTACATCAACACATTTAACTGGATATTTCTGTTGTGCTTTGTGTTGCAGCTCCACCTTGTGGAACGATGCAACAGTGCAGTTAATCTCCACATATTTCTGAAGAACAGTGAACATTGAAGCTCTGGTTATTACCACCAACATTGGCGATCAAGTTTCTCAACTGACTATAAATAATATGTAGATTTTTATGGAAAATCAGCACCTTAACATTAAATATTTCATTTTGTATATTATTTTTGATTTAAAAAACTCTTTAACATTGAGAGTTTAGACTTTATATTCATTAATTACATCAACAAAATGATCAGTATGGAGGATCACAAGTGTGCAATAATAAAATTGTTTACAAATTGTTTAATTAATGTGTGTGTACGTGTATTCTTCTTAGTGAAGTTCTTTTTTAGATCAGCAGTTTAGATGTTTTGTTGTCATTGGTATCAGCTGGCTGTGATATGTTGATTTCTCCCACATTTTGAGACCCTTTTTTTATGTTTGCAGGTAGAGAAGAGCTCAAAATAAATAACTTTAATTTTTCACTTTCACTCTGACTCATACAAATTCTACTGTTGTGTTTTTGTCTGTTTCCTCCCATTTTCACAAAAAATGATAAATAAATAAGAGTAAATTACAAGTAATCAGTGTTGGTCAGTAACTTATTACTGTTTACCCATTAATAAGTATTGAAAAGGATTACAATTTCTGAAAACTTTTTGTCCTAGATAGTCTTTCTTATGATGATGTGTACATGCAGCAGGTCTGTGCAGATCATTTCAGCTATTAGCTAAAAAATCTACATGAAGGATGGAGGATGAGGGAGAGAGGCAACCTTTGTACATGTGGAAGTATCGTCATTATTCTGACTGTGAGAGAATATGTGGGGATGGAATCAAATTTGAAGGCCACAGAGAGGTCGACTTTGTTTCTGCCACAGTCGACATCTGGACAGCTGACAACAAGTAAAATAATATTATTTGTTTAATGATTAATAAGTAAAAAGTAACTTATTACACTTTTGGAGAAACTTGCACACCACTATAAGTAGTTACTTGATATTTAAGATGTGGCAGAGCTGCATCTATGACACATGGGAAGTTCACTTTCACACTTATTCTGGCACCGTCCAGTAGTAGATCATTTCTGCTGTGACATACTGAATTGGTTTTCTGAACAATATGAAGCAAACTTTCAGCCAAAAACTGCGATTTGGAAATATTTGAATTTGAATTATTTTATTTGATCAAGAAATCAGGGACAATACATATTAATAGACACTTTTTGGCTCCCAGACAGGAAAACAGTCCTGCCCTCTCATCAAAAGCATTGTTTTCTTTTGTATATAACCTAACACTACTTTAATTTTTTATAAAGTTAATTTAGTCTACTTAATAAATAAATAAATTGTGTGGAGGATGTATTTATGAGTCTCACAGCCTGAAGAGAGAGGCACAATGGAGGTACAGTGTCCTCTTGAAGACTTAAGGAATAAAGTATGGAAGCTTTATATTATATTTGTATGGTGTCACTCTGTTGAGCTGTGATTAGTGGGGCTATTTAGCTTTGAAATCCACATTTTAAACACAAGAAAAAGATACTGTAAGATGCTGTAATGTTAGTAATTAAAGTTGATTTGAGAAATGGTACATTAATGTGAGCATGTCAGTTTCCCACTTGGGCCACGACAGTTGAAAAAGTCTGTAAACGCCTCTGTGTGGAACATATTGTATCTTTATTCTGTGTACATCCTGTTTTATTCTGTACTGACAGATATTCTGGTAATCCTCCACCCATTGTTGTGTTGTTTTTCTGCTTGTTTTGTTTTGTATTGGTTCTTTCTTTCATATTCTTGACTTGGAGGAAGGGACTGTTGTTTCAATTGTTGGATGTAAACATAATTAATTATTGAGTGTGGTCTAGACCTACTGTATATGTAAAGTGTCTTGAGACAACTTTGTTGTGAATTGGTGCTATATAAAGAAAATTTGACTTGATTTGACTTGACTTGTTGTTGTTTCTTTATGTGATGGTATTGGATGGTTTATGTTTATGTATTTGTTTTATTGTGAAAAAGTAAAAAATAAAAAATCCAAAACAAAACAGAAAAAACAACATGGATCATAGAGGACATGTACATGACTCCAGGATGTGTGAACTTGAACGTGAGGGCAGGAAAACGACAGCGCGCTCCCCCTCCTCCTCTTCCTTCTCCTCTTCCTCCTCCTCTTCCTCTTCCTCCTCCTCCGTTTTGACGCGTCGTGCGCAACAGAAAGGGAAGTGAGCCTGTATGTTATTAAAAGTTGTCTGAGCTCTGTGAGCTCTGTGAGCTTCTCGGCGCTCAAAGCTAATTTCTCCCGTGATTAAACCAACATCGTTCATTGTCCAGGTTTTTAAGGGACAACATTTGCGTAAAGTTGAGTGATGAAGGCAGGAAATGTTCAGTAGGATATTTGGAGTAACGTCGTTATGAGACAGGGGAGGGGGAAGAGGAAGAGGCGACGGATCAGAGTTTTTCACTGTTTGGAAACTTATATTTAACTAACGGTGAGTGTTACATTTGTTTTATTGTGTAGATAAATACTGGAGCTGATGAGGACTCGTCAGTTGAGTCTTTGTCATGATTTGTTTACAGAAACACTTAAAGCAGGATAAGCCTGAAACATCTCTCCCTCCAAGTATATCCAGCTGCAGCCCTGCGCTGCCAACGTGAAGGAAGTTGAAGGAAGTTGAACTTCCAAATATGGTTCGTGGGCTGGTTTGGTCGACGTTGAGCAGGGAGAACACGATGGTTTTCTTTCTTTTCATTTTTATTTTTTTTAACAATACATCATTTAAATTCCTCTGGCAGTTCAATTTTAAGGGTGGACATATTAGGTTTGATTTCTCAGGGAGAAATTGGTTCATCTGTTTTCTAGATAAATTCCACTATTTATTGACTTTTAATAGTAATGTGTCAGACAGTCATGAACCACTGAACTGTACTGTGTATTTAGTGCTGTTCCATGTCTGTGCTCCACTCAGATGGCCAGTCCTCCACAGGACCAAAGTACCGGGTCACCCAACATGCTGGATTTAGACCACCTGGTATGGATGGTGCAGGACGTCCGACAAAAGGTGCACCAGCTGCAAGAGGAGCTTCATGAGAGGAAGAAGAACGAGGCTTTACAAGGTGAGAGACAAAGAAAAGTTGGAGTGAACACAAAGATTCTCTTCCTGGAACTGGATTAAGGCTGTTTTAGTTTCTCCTTTTCCAGAGAAATTCATGGTTTCATTTTATTTCTCTATATTCCTCTATTTTACTGTAGTCTTTAGTTATCTTTTTACTTCCTTCAGTTATTTCTTATTGTGTGTATATTTGATATCTACTGACATCAGTTGTACATGAAATGCATGTCTGACCAAGCTTACTGTATTTTGTGTGTCATTTTTGTCTGTCTGGCCCAACTTGTGTGTGTATGTGATGTTTACGTGCTGCTCAGTCTAACCTGTTGTATCTAGATTTAATAAGAGGTTTTTATTTCCTGTCACTGTCAGAGTTCCTTCATGTAAAATAACACCCATCCTGTCAAAAATGACTCAGTTTTAGTTTGTGCTTTTGCTTTTTTTTGTCAGAAGAGTGGACACTATTTTCCAGTCAAGCAGTTGTTATAAATTGTTGAATCTGAATCTGAAATGAGAAAGTATCCTGTGGTGCAGAATGGACTCAACATATGATTTATTTGTTGTTTGCACAGGATCTAGCCAACAGAACGAACTGGATCCCATAAAGTCCAAAGTCCAGAAACTTCAGACCCACATCCAGCAGCTGGAGGACATTATGAAAGAAATGGCCAAGGTGAGCTTGTCAGTGGTTTATGCTGCGAGCACCAACATTATTAGCACTTTAGAGTGAAATTAGTTCTTGTTTCATTTCTGAAGAATTGTCATCAATTTATGGATCAGTCGTGATTACAGTCCCCAACCCAAACTATCCACTTGAGTTAAGACAGTATACTGTATGTATAGTTATTGTTAGAGCTATTACTCTTGGTGTGGACAGTCCTTTTGTCTAAATGATGGTGCAGCAGTGAGAGAGATGTCTACTTGCCACCCCCTGCAGCCAACATCAGCTATGGGTTACGTGTTCTTTCCCCACCATTTGTTCTTCCTCCTCAGCCACACAGAAGCTGCCCTTCTCTGCATCCAAAACCACTTCTTTTGTTGCCTTCTTCAGCTCTCTGCCCGTCACTCCTGCATCCCTCATTAGGCATGTGGTTGACAGCCCCACAAAGCTTCAGTATCCACCCTCCACGGGGTAAATGGCGGTCTTCCAGCCAGCCTCTCTCTAACGCCTTGGTGTTCCTCTTGGCCTGATGCTTCTTCTTCCTCTGCCCTCCCTGGAAAAATGGATGTGGTGAACATCCCCTGCTTCCCTGTCCGTGCCCCTCCACCACCTTGGTCAGCATTCCACTGATCTGGTGATGACGTCACCTGTAGTGCCCCTGAGAAGGTGCTGGAGGCTTGCTTTAGGAGTATTGCAGAGTGAGCAGCACCGCTCATTCCCGAACCACTGGTGAAGGTTCTGAGGTCAGGGAGGCGTGTTGTAGGTTGACCTGGTGAGGAAGCTCTTGCCTGTCGGATCTTCTACAAGTCTGAGCAACTGACAACCCCATCCCATGTTGTCCAGCTTTCTTGATGGCCCTGTGACTCCTTGGTGGCCTTGATCCTGTAGCTACCTTTCTACACCATCTCCTTCCTCTCTCTCCCATCGGTCTTCGACCAGCAGCATGGAACTTCTCCCCACCCTAGTACTCCCCTTTGTGCCTGAACCCTGCTGATGAGTTCTTGACAGTACAGCCGACCAGTCACTCAGTCAACCTCAGCTTGGGCTTTCCAATTCCAGTTAGTGTTTGTGTTCCTCACTGAATGATGTCCAGGCAAAATGAATGATTGGTAGACAACATCTTAACATTTGGGGATTTCAGAAGGGCATTTTATAAACATTTATAGATGAAATAAAACAACATGTGGTTTAATGTTAGTTCAAAATCATGTGTATGTTATGTCATTGTATGTCATCAAGTTTGTTTGTTTGAAGGTATGTGATATTTATGTGTTTTTAATATTTATTGATGCATCCATATGAGTCAGTGTAATGTTATTTGCATGTTGATTGTTGTAGAAGCGAATCCAGCTGCTGAATGAATGCACAGACTGTCTCGACCAGTGTCAGTCCCGATGGATCAGCAGGCTGAAGGAGTGGAAGTGGCAACAGCAAAAGGCTGTCATTAGAGATCCCTTTGACAAGGACCTTGACCCCCTGCAGTCCTGGTAAGATGCACCCAACTCCATGTGTTCCCCTTTGGACTGACCATCCTGGTAAAAGCACAAACCTAATTAAACTTTACAGATAAGCAAGACAACCATCGACACTTGCTGTGCTGTGCTGTAGGATTATCACCTTTAAAGGGTAAATCCATATAAATACACTATTACTACTTTACACCTTTCCAAAGAAGACTTAAACATATTACACCTCTGTAGTCAAGGCCTGGATGCCTTGAAGCAGAGATGCTCAAAAGTCATTATTTGGCAGTCCAAGCTGAGCCTCAAGTCTCTTACGGTTGTAATGAGCCTTCTGTCATCATCTGCTTGTCATGTGGTCTGCTTAGAACACAACATATATCTAAGAAAATCTCTTTTATCTATTAGCACACAGTATTATCACTGAGTAGCTGTTTTGTATATAATCACTTTAAACAAATTGCCAAGCAGCTTGAAATTATGCCTACCCACAGCTTCATGCATCATCACAGAATCCCATATAAGCCCAGTTGAGCAGCAGAGTAGAATATTTAACTTCCTGCACAAGGAGGTGAAGGCTTGGAGCAAACAAAGGTTATTGTTGAGGAAGTGGAGACTAAGGTTAAGCACTGTGACAGTGCGACGAAGAGCAGGGTGTGGGGGAAAACGGCAGCTTTCTATGTGCCGACAAGCAGGAGGGAGCATGCAAAACTGAATCACCTGATATCACTCTGACAAGCTGCCATCAGTCCTCTGTGCAAAACCAGGATAATGAAATTATTTTACAGTCAATGCAAAGCAGCACTCTCTGCAAACAGATGTGTCAAACAAGCAAAAACTCACTCATCTTTTCAGAAAATATAAGTAAACTAATCCCAGATATCTGATTCTGAGCTTAACATGTCAATCATCCGTAGACGCAAACATTAACTTTTGCATTCACTTGCAAAGTGACTCACCTGTCGGTCTCAGGTGCCTGATAAAGTTTGATGAGGTCGCTCCAGTGTCCTTTATTCATTAGTTGTTATTTTGTTTGGGCTGTGTTGTTCACCGTGATGTCTGTAGCTGCAGGCACCTGATGCATAGGTCATGCATGATGATAAAAGAGGGAATGACCTTCATCTCATGATTTCATTAATGTGCATGTCAAATCTCAAGTCTGTGTGTGATTAAACCTATAATATACAACATTTAAACATTAAAATGTCTAGAGATGTTTGCTAAATGCTAATGCAATCTTTGTTAAAGGTATTGGTGCGTTTCCTACGGAGCCCCTAAAGTGTCATGGAGAAAAAAAAAACTATCTCGTGCGCACGTTTTAGTATCTCGTGCGCACGAGATACTAAAACGTGCGCACGAGATATTAAAACGTGCGCACGAGATACTAAATCGTGCGCACGAGATACTAAAACGTGCGCATGTTTAAGCTAAATCGTGCGCACGAGATACTAAAACGTGCGCACGAGATACAATTATTTCCCATATTTTGACTTGTCCGTGTATATGGCTCTCTGTACTGACCACTTCAGATGTTCACAGGCTCACCCGCGATACC
>JAJHUR010106080.1:0-12375 GCA_027495735.1 Lutjanus campechanus
ATATGCAGCCCACACACACACACCCACACACTAACACAACCTGTGATGTGCTCCTAAGATTCCCTGTCACCAGGAATGGAAATCGAAAGCGGCACACACATCCGTTATCTAAATGTTAACTCCAGTGCCCTTCTTGTTGTCACAGCCGGACGAGGTTAGCCAACACAAGGAGAGGAGCTTTGCTTTGGGCCTCTGCCATGGTACACCCCTCTCAGTAGGAGGAGAGGAGGACTCTGATGCAAACTAATCACAGGGAAAAGCAAATTCAGCCCGCTCTTATGAGTTTTGCTGCATTATTTAAGGAAAGTAAAGCAAGGAAGGAATTTTCACATAAATCAATGATGCCACACAATAATAAAAACAACAAAATAATGATGAAACAAGTGTTTTTTTTTCCAGAAGTCGCCATTGACCTTGTCCTGAGGGCAAATTCATGATGTTCAAAATAATTGTAATTGATTGATTGATTGATTTAACTCAGAAGATGCTCTTATCAGACCTAAGGAAATCTCCTCCTCGATGACAACAATAGTGGTGGGAATCACCATGATACAGTATTATCACTATGGCCCAACCAGGACTGGATTTTTGGGTTCTGATGCCAATACCGATAATAGTGAGCAAAAAATTCTGATTTTGATTTATACAATGATCCATCAAAAGTAGTTAAGATATGTAATGGACAAAGTTAGTAACAATAAACATTATTGTCAAAAAGGTATCAGGGCAATGAAACAGTACAGTTTCAGTGGTATTTTTTAGTAATTATGAATAACAATAAATAGAAAAACACAGAGTAAAATACATATAATATTTATTTTAAATGTAAATTAAGAAAAAGGGTCAAATAAACAGAGTGCTGCCTGTAACACTGAGAAATGAACAATCTGCATTATGCTCTGTTGACAAAAGTTTTCATATAGGTGCACATCAGGAACATATGGGCCGATACAGCTGTGATAGGCCAATATCAGGATGATGATATTGGTCAACTGATACATCAGTCAGGCTCTAATTATCATAATACTTAAGTCACAATACAATATTCCTGTTCATTGCTGACAAAGGAAAACTTGTTCAACATCTGGTCTATCTAATAAGATAAAGTTTTCAGTCCGTTCATCTCACTTCAGTCATTTTTATTGTGGTAAAATAGGATTGTGAGGCGCACAGACTGACCAGCACTGACATGAAAACCTACCAGTTCCACTGACCATGGTCCCTGCTGACCTCATCAGAAAAAAAAAACAACTTAGAACCATCTAGTGGACTGAAAAAGGAACTGATTTTATTATACTAGTACCAAATAGTTTAATTTACATTTGTAATATTAATGATTTATTACTAGTTTGGACCAGAATCATGTCAAAAGTCCATCCATCCACCCACTCAACTGCAAGTGACTGGCACTTCAGCAAATGAACGATGAGTTGAGTATCTTTGAAATTACAAACACAACGCTGGTTAAAATGCTTTAAGCCATTTTATTAGCTTTAGATTACGATTTGTTTGGAATCATCATCAATAATTATTTTGAAATCAATTAAGTATAGCCAATGGTTCATCAAAAAGTGACTTACTTCTTGCTTCCATATTTATTTGTAATGGGGTATGAATGCTTCAGTGTACAAACATGTATGCAGTGGCGATTCTGAAAAGGATGCATTACAAGAAAAGCAGTTTTAACAAGGCTAAAAATGTGTTTCTCCTCTTTGATTCCTGGGGTGAAAAAAGTTGAAGAACCTTTGACCTAATGTGTGTTGAAGGTCATGTTCACATGGTGGAGCACCCTTAAAGCTCCTGTCCTGTGGGGTGCTGATTAATCACAGCATCATGACATCTGCCTGGCTTCAACCCAGAAGAGCTGTGTGAGGCATGCAATGCCTCAGCACTTCTCCAAGAGCTCCTGTGAACAGGATAGATGGGGGGCGAGCTGGTAGAAGGAGACGGGTGGAGACAGTGGACAGTTGCGTGGACAGACTTTAGACTCTGAATGCAGTCTGATGCAGCGCAGGCGGTATTTACGCTCCGACGGCTGCGGGAGCCGGATATATTTAGCCGCCTAGAGATATCACGCTGAGATGAGATTTCAAAGTGAAGTACCTGTTTGAAGATGCATGGCATTCCACAAGGGTGGGCAAGGGCTACTGGGTATAAATCTAGCACCCCTGCACCTGGTGTGAAGACAGGGAGGGAGTGTGACACCTAAGATTTAGAATGACTTACACACAAGCCATACATGTGTAAACTACACACTCATCCATATAAATTTACACACTACCTATGAATGGAAAAGACCGGACACTTCACTTTTTAGCTCTTTAACATCCACACAGCTTCACACACACACATTTACACTCGCGCACACATACATACACAGTCTGTGCATATTACATTTTCCTGTGTGTCTTTCCCTTTTTGCTCAATCTAATTCTCCTGGATGTTCTCAGTGTCATCCATCATGATCTGATCTTGGCTGGAGGAGATCCTGAGAACCACAGGGTTAGAGGGAATAGAAATGACACTTTGTGGTGTATCACAGTCATCTTCTTTGGTTCAGCTAAATGACAACAAATGTGATCATATTGTTGCGGAAAAGAGAATTGTTTTGTACGTTGATATTGTGCGCATGAGACTAAGACACGCCACTCAGTGCTGAAAATATATATGTATCTTCCATGAACCTGTGAGGGAGGTAACACATTAAGAAGTACCTTCTTGCATTATGTATGTCCATACCATTAATTTCACAGTAGAATTATATGATTAATCTTGTATTACATACACTCCTATTGAGGAATCTACATTGTTCCTGTTTCTCCAGTTATATTTAAAAAACTCAAGTGAACAGAGTGCTGCAGTGATTACATATTTTTGGAGGTCAGCCTGGCAGACAATGAGATCTGTAGCAAACAAAAAGTTTAGCAAGATTTTCTACACAAACACCATTTTTATGATTTTTGGAGTGTAAATGGAATCGGCAGAAATTAAAAGCTAATGTTGGCTGTGAACAAACTACACCAAAATTGCAAGATTTCAGCATCACTATTACTAAGCTTTCAACTATAATTTGATTTTTTGTGCTATAAATTGAAATATTTGCAAGCTGGGAAGTTTGAATAAGAATCGTTTGCAAGGGCGTGAGTATAAACACAGGAACGCTGTCTCAAAATTCACAAGGGGGGTATTTACTGACTTATTTATGTTGTAAAACAAAACGTCTCGTGTTATTCACAGAGTTCATGCCAGGCATCTAACCAAAAATCCATTAAAAAACAAACAAACAAACAAACAAACAAACAAATAAAAAACCCACTGACTTTGAGGTGAGTGAAGTGCAAAAATACCAACACATTCCTGGCTTTCAGGGCTCACTCCTGCAGCACTCTATGAGAATTATGAAATATTTTGAGGATATCGCAAATTCTATCTAGATTCCTTTAAAGTTATAATATGAAACATTTTTGCATTAAAATGTCTAATTGTTAAGTTGTGCACTTACATTATCCCAAATTCACCCTCATTACCCTTGTCAGATAGAAGTGAAGATAACTCCCATGATCCCATGCTACATCACTATGTCATCAAACTTCATTTTTAGTTGTTTTACTGTGAGAGGGACCCCTATCAGCAAAATTTACATATTGTACGTTTAACAGATTATCTTGGCACAGAGAATTACAAAGCCTCTCTCATGTCACAACTTTGGCTTGTGGATAAAGTCCCACAGGTCCTAGTGACGGCTGTGGGACTCCACCTAATCAGGGGTTTATTCCAAACACAGGTATGATCTTAATATATTAGAGGGCCTTACTTGATCCCTTTCACTGTTGATTGCTCTGAGGGCTGCATGCCACGAGCCACTTTCTCCTATGGATGACACCAAAGTATAATCTTTATTGGGCATCTCTGTCTTTACGTGCACCCCCCCCCCTTCTCACACTCCCCATCCATCCATCCATCTGTGGAACAGAGGAATGACTCTCATGGACTCCCTCTTTGTGAGGAATTTGCTCGGCAGCAGATTAGATTTTCAGGAATCTGCAATGTCAATGGCACTTTAGGCAGCTGTGTTAAACGGGAGGGTTATGTGTTGTGTGTGTGTGTGTGTGTGTGTGTGTGATCGGCTTGCTTTGTAAAGCCACTGTTCGCTTATTGCATTTCCCCTGAGCCTGTGACTCATTAATCAAATATTCATACATCCCCTGTAAATACATGGAGAACACAGTCAGCCCTCAGAGCGCTGTGTGCCCCCCAGCACAAATGCTCTTTCATGTTTCTGACAAAAATCCCCAAATGTCCCATCCCCACCCCGTGCCTCCCTCCCTGCCCATTCAACCCTTCCTCTTCCTATCCATCTTCCAAACTTGGAGAATGTCCCTTGCTTCTGCATACTTGATGTTCCCGCTCTGTCCACACAGCCGGTCGGCCGTCTACAAAAAAAAAAAAAAAAAAAAAAAAAGACACGGACGAACACAGAGATCAGACAGGGGATCTAAAGGATGCCTTTATGTGTTTTGCGATTGCTTCTCCATGGTGGAGATGAGAACAGATGAGGAATTCTTCTTGCTTTCTGTCCATCCATTCCTCACCCTTGCCCTGGCTCCCTCACAGACGGGACAGTTCCCGCCTTTAAAAAGCAAGGCTCATCATAATACAAGAATTTGTATTGTACAGGAAAACAGTCCGGCATAGCTCAAACGAAGGGGGCAACACACAGATTATCCATGGTAACAGAGCTTTGCACACAAGGATATTTTCTTTTCCTCCACAGAGGAACACAATTGCCGCCAGTGTCACTGGGTCACATTTTTTCCGGTCCCTGGTTAATGGGCTGTAGAGATGGTTAGCACGTACGATTAGTTTTAATCTACTACATTTGACTGGGAGAGAAAGGGATTGAATACATTTCAACACACCACTGAGGTTTGTATCTAGCACTGAAAATGAAGCAAACAATTTTTTTTATACTAGAGTCGCATCAAATTCTTCAAGTGGACCCAAAAGAAGTAAACTGATTTAAAAAAGTCTTTTTTAAAATTTTTATTTTAACTTAATTCGCCTTGCAGTATTAAAAACACTTCATTTTAAACATAAATTTTGCAAGTTAATTTATTCAACATGCAGGTGCTGTAATGCAGGAAAATGCGCAGAATTCTTCAGTGTCTCTGAAGTAATAAGTCAAAGTCCATGATCAAATTTTGTAGCATGTTCTAGTGGACTTCACGTTTACTTTGTGAAGGTTTTTTGTAAGACCAGCAATAGATCATATTGTCACTTAGTGCTGGAAACTAGAATGGGGGGATGGGGGGGGTCAAAAGTAGGAAATATGCTAAGAAACGTATCATGAAATGTTAGAAAATCCTCAAATTGTTAATTGCACACAGCACATAAAAATAATGTTGATTTGATACAGTTAATACAGTATGTCTCTGAATTCTTTGTGTAGTGTAGATTGCTCGTCCAAATAAATGAAACTATACTATACAGTAGGGCTGCACAATATGTTAAATAAAATCATATTGTGATATTTTGACAGATGTTGCAGTTGCAATATGATTCATGATTAGTGGAATTGATCATTTTTGCATCACAATTTACATTTTTACTGAAAAAACTATTAAAATCATGATGATGTTACATTTGTTACATACATTTGTTAAAAACAAAAAAAACATGTTTTCTTACATCTGGAGAACAAGATTTGTAGGCCAGGACACCTCTCAGTACTACAGTAACTCATTATAATGCTGTTTTGTCACACGTTTGTCCTTCATCACAAAGTTGCTGCTTCTTGGATATTGCACTTGGCCATATTGCAATGTTGATAATATTCTGATTAACTGTACAACCCTACTATAAAGTAAGTTGTAATTCCCTGAATCCGACTTTGGAGTGTTTTGACTTCAGCTGTTTTAAATGTGTGTTACACATATACAGAAAATCCTTTTCCATCTAAAGGTTTTTACTGTAAATGGTCATTTATAACAGATGGTGTCTACTGAGATGTAGCACATGACATCCCACTGACAAACTCTGCTGTCACCACTGGTCACTCGCACCGTGATGCATGACTCAGTTAAGATGAATACCACTCCAAAACATGCTAAGACAGGCAAACATTCTTATAATCACACAACACCATCATATATTATTGCTCAGAGGAAGAAATGAGATCTAGCGTGAATAAATTAAAAGAAATGTTGGCAGAATTATGAAGAAAAGTGTCCTTCAAACACATGTCCCATATGCTTCTGTTGTTGAGGTGTTTCAGACGGGTGGAGAAGTCGTCTGGTTGATGAAATGTTTTTGGCAGAGAAGTTAGGAAAAGTTACTTGGCTCCATCTTTAGAGAGCCCTTCTCCCATAGTAATTAAGGCTTGTGCAATACTCCTTTTAACCCAATGTTAACCACACACAGAAGAATATTGTCTGAATACTGTGGGTATGGCCCGGTGAAAAGATGTTAAGTGGGCCAAAGATGGCTTTAGTAATAGTTACTACTAAGGATGTCACCGTTTCAACATTACATTGAAAATTGATCAAAAGTTTTCAATTAAAACAAAACAAAAACCAAAAAAAAATCAAAGGCAGAATCAGTGATTATACTAGTAACGGTTATAGTAAACATTATTAATAAATGGTAAATTGATAGTTAATTAAACCCAGCTAATAATTATTTCACTGTCAAGGATTTATGTTTATCATTAGTTTGTCTAATAATTAGTTTATATATTTAAACAGTAAAGTAACCGTTATAAACAGTTTATGGTTGCACATTATAACATTTTATATACTATATTAAGTATTTGTCAATGATTACCAAATGATTTGTAAACCATTAGGAAATCATTACATAGAGAGGTGGACCAGATAGGCTAGTAACACTTTGTCAGTGGTTGTGAACTGCCAATAAACATTATTTGAGTGGCTATTATACAGTTGCAAAAGATGATTATTATACCTTACGTACAAATGTCACTTAGATTACATTATGTAAACTTACATAAGTAACTTTTTTGGTGCCATCTACCCAGACATTAAATATTTTTTATTGCCAATTTGACCGCGGACCCCTGCACAGGCAAAACTAACCTACAGCGTCATAGTTAAGCTGCCATGTTTGACGTTCTGGGAGTTAGAACGTGTTGTCTATAAACATTATCTGGATGGTTATTGTCAAGTTGCAAATGATGTTTATAAACATTTGTAAATGGTTAATAAATAGTGTCATGCATCTATAAAAATGATCTGGATGGCCACTATAAAGTTTCAACTTATGTTTATAAAACTTTACAATTGCTTAATAAATAGTTAAAGTATATATAAACATTAAAAGAATTTTGTCAGCAGTAAAATAATTATTAGCTTAGGTTCACTTAAGTTTCAATTTACTATTTATTAATGATGTTATTATAAAGTGTTACCTTTGAAAATGTAAATGACAGCTGTCAGGGCATAAAACCAATGATCTGTTGATCTTTACAAATTAAAAAATGTTTACATCAAAACTCGAATTGAATTGTGACCTTAAAATTGAAAGTCAAATTGAAACGTGGATTTAGAGAATTGTGACACCCCTAGTTACCGCTGCTCTATGACACTTGAAAACATGTCAGCATTGGAGTGCTGAGCACGACCTAATGATTATTATAAGCAAATCCCTTTTGAGACTCCTTCAACATTATGCAAGGTCACTAAAGTGCAAAAGAATCCTGCACCAAATTTCCCAAAATGTGTTGACGTTGCCACTATATATTGAAACAGTTAGTCTCAAGTCCATAAAATTACAAATAATGCTGCAAAATGAATAGTGTTCCCCGAGAGGTTCCTCTTCTGTGGATGAGCATATGCAAAAATCTTTAGGTCATTAAATTAAGTAGAGCACCACCAACAATGTCCCAAAGCTTCCTGACAAAAGCAGGAAGCTCACATTGCTAGGCAACAAATACAAATTTAACTAGTTAATAACAGTTTTGGCAAAATTGCCCTTCAACAAAGTTTCCAGGATGTGAAAACTGAATTACTGTAGTTTAAAAAAGTTCCACAACCTTCAGTGTCACAACAGGCTCTGACACGAGGCTTTGGATATGAAGCAGTTTGATTCATTAAAAGAAGAAGTTCCCTGTCAGTAGTCTTTTAAACAGCGCCGTCAAAGCAGAACAAAGTCCCCGGCGGTGGTGACCGTCCTCCGCGGGTCACGGATGAAAGGCCACTCTCTCTTCTCTGGGGTCAGGCCGGCCGACAGGTCGTAATCTCTTCCGTGACCTTGCACGAAAGTGAACGCGGGGTATTTCTCCTTCGCTGACGGCTGCAATACCTGGAACAACAACAGAGCAGTGTTTCAGAGTTACACCATACTGTACATCTCATAACAGTTTGCTTTGAATTTCATCACTTAGCCTAATGAGGGGTATCGCCCGGCGCCTTCTTTGTTCTCCATCAGAGAAATTACTGTATATTAATTTTAATATAATTTCTATAGGGTCTTATAAGCAGAAGCATGATAGGTAGAAGGAAGGAAGACTCTGGTTTACAGCATTTACCCAACATGTTGACTGGTTTGGGAGAGTAAGAACACAGCCAGATTCATGGCTAAATGGTGCCACCTAGTGGTCAACTTCTATTACACTGGGCACATATTTTCAGGACAAAACAGAATTAATATGGCATTATGATGATAATAATAATAATTGTGAAATGCTGGCAGTGGTGACGTGGTTTTTTAAGGAGTCCTGTGTTCAGTTAAGGCAGTATTATTGCCTACCTTAGACAGCTCTTGTCTGATTCTCTCGTAGTCTTGCGCGCTTCTCGAGTAAAAACCTATGGTGCAGCTTGGGTCCATCTTGCTGAAAGGCATCTTCTTTGGTGAGGGGCAGTGATACGACTAGACAAAAAGACACAAAATACATCAGAAAATATTAATCAAGCTGAAGGACCAGATAATGTACAACAACTGTGGGGCATACATACACTCCATGGCAGCGTAAACAGTGAATAAGATGTATTCTGCATCATTTGATGAATGAAATCCTATTTATCTGCTGTCACAGCATCCATAAATTTACTTCTCTGGTGTGTTGTCACATTGTATACCACTGCATGCAAAAGCATAAAACAAAGTTGCTACACAGTGCTGTGTGCTGATTTTTATGTATGGGTCCTGAAATATTCAGGCTCGCAGTACCTGATCCGGTATTTGCCGTATTTCTCTTAAGTGGCAGCTTCACACATCTGAGCAGCAAATAAATCAGCAGATAGGGACTCGGTAATTGGGCCGAGGGCTGCTTTAAGATTCATACCCTTAAGTACTAACAGAAACTATTAAATTCACATTACTGGGGCCCCAGTCAGCTCGTCTGTGTAATTTCACATTACCTGGAGAGGGAAATCGCTGGTGCTGACATCCACAAAAGACTGACAGTAATGAGGGTCCATGTAAATCAAGCTGTCATCTGCAAGGACAAAACAAAAGACAAGTTATTCAAAAACATCGGATTATTACAAAAACGCGCTTCTCTCCAATTTCTATGCAGAGTAGCTCAAAGTCACCCGCTTGGCCTACTGTTAGGCTTGTGCGCGTCAAATATGCCTCCCAGAAGGTTGTTGCTTTTTAATATCCACCAGGGTGGATTAAATTCTGCATAATCAGATGCGTTTGTACAAGCACATTCTTTACACCCACAAAAAAGAGGTTGTCATTTAATTTTTGTGTGGGGGAATTACTTTTACAAACACGCAATTATATTCGACCATTTGCATATGATAAATGCTGCGCTGAGCTGCGCCCTGGCAGGGAGAATGTATTGCTTGTCATTTAGACATCATCCACCACTGTATTTCAAATTGGTAAAATGTAAATGCGTAAATATTGACTGCCAAGATGTACAACTGAAGGTTCCTCCTGGCTCCTGAAGGTGATGAAGAGTGGCTCACTTTGGGGCCCGGATGAAATTTAATGCATGCCTCCTATGGAAATCAATTACAGCTCACAACTTGGGAGGTTTACTTGTGATAAATGGGTGAGGCTTTGATGGGTCAGAGAGAATAAAGTAAGCCCTGCTTCACTTGCTTCCTTCTCCACTCCTCTCCGTTTTCCTCATGCAAACAGGAATACATTAACTTACTTTGTCTCTTCACATAAGAAGGGTATATTATGCAAAATAATCTGCTGTTCACACCAACCCCTCTCTGTGTGTCTTTCTCTGTTTTGCATTACGCTAACACTAACCTTGAAATCCTACAAAGTAGCAGGCCTGTTTGGGCTTCCCTCCGATGATGCCAATGCAGTACTCCAGACTCAGTATGCTCTAAGTGCAGAGAGAGGGACAGAGAAATACAAAATACATCTGACTGGGAGCCAAAATACTTTCACTTTGTTTCCCATATACTAGAAGCCCAAATCCAAAAAAAAGTTGGGATGCTGTGTAAAATGTGAATAAAAACAGAAAACAATGATGTGCAAATACTTTCTGACTTGTATTTAATTGAATGCAGTACAAAGACAATTAATAATTAATGTTCAAACTGATAAAACGTATTGTTTTTTGCAAATGTATCACAGGTTGGGACAGGGGCAACAAAAGACTAACCCTAACACTAACCCTAAAACACCTGGCTGGAACATTTAAAAGGTAAATGGGTTAATTGATAATGGGTGAGTATCATGATTTGGTTTTAAAGCATGGGACTGCTTGGGCAAGTGGTCCAACAGCTTAAAAACAATGTTTCTCAACACAAAACTGCAAAGAATTTAGAGATTTCACCATCCACACTCATATCATAAAAATATCATATCATTAAAAAAATTCTGAGAATCCAGAGAAATCTCTGCACATAGGAGGCCAGGCTGAAAACCAACACTCAATGATTGTGACCTTTGACCCCTCAGGCAGCACAGCACAAATGCAAGTTTAGACTCTTACCTTGCAAAGCAAAAGCCACATATCAACAACATCCAGAAAGGCTTCACACTTATCTGAGGCTTGAGTTAATCTGAAATCGACTGACACGAAGTGTCAGTGGTCTGACGAGTCCACACTTGTTTTTTGATTGTTTTTGGAAATCATTGACGTTGTGACCTCTGGGCTAAAGAGAAGAAGGACTAACTTCGCCAGCACTAACTTCAAAAGCCAGCATCTGTGATGGTATGGGTGTGCGTCAGTGCCCATGGCATCATGGGTAACTGTCACATCTGTGAAGGCCCCATTAATGCTGAAAGGCACACAGATTTTGGAGCAACATGTGCTGCTATCCAGATGATGACTTTTTCAGAGACGTGGCTTCGTAGTAAAAGAGTTCAGGTACTAGACTGGTCTGCCTGCAGTCCTCATTGCATAATGTTTTTATTTACACAGTATCCCAACTTTTTTGGAAATTGAGTTGTATATTTCAGTGACAGATCTTTTAAACTCATCATTTCCACAGTGACCACTTCTAATTTACAGTATGATAATTACTCCTACGTGCTGTGAGTTCATGTGTAAACCTTGTGATCAAACACCAAAAGATCAAACTATCTGACTAAATCTGATCTACATGCAGCTCTCACCTTTGCGAAGTTAAAATAGTCTGGGTTTGTCTTCTCTCCTCCCAGTCGCACAGGGACAAGGATGATGACAGCCCGGCTGTCTGACAGGGTGGAGGCGGACGCTGATTGGTCGTTCTGTGGAGTGGGAGGGGCATCTGACCTCTCAGGAGAGGCCTGCCCTGCTCTTGGTGCCCTGTGGCTATCGATGACATCAGCACTGTACACTATGGAGGATCAATAACGCAAAGGTCAAATAGGGGGCTTTTTGTCTGTCTCCATGTCTGTGTATCTGTCAACCATTTTTTTCTGTTCATCAGGCTCTCAGTCCTGTCTTTGTGTACCCATTGCTGGTTTTTGAAGTGTGAGGATGACAAAATTGATCATAGTTTGATCAATTGTCTGCAAAATTGTCCAAATACAGTATACACACTTTATGTATTTATTTTATTGCCTTTATTAATTTTAATTACAGGTGACTATGTACAGTTTAAAACATAAACGTCACCATTTGATGTACTATACCAGATTATAGTTTTAAGTTAATTCAAATCTGTGGTCCCTTGGCAGGTCAGAACAAAGCAACACACAATAGAGCTTCACCTCCTCACATCTCCATGCAGGGTGTTACACCAATTTGTGGCTTTTGCAGAAAAAGCTGTTTGCCCAAATGCAGTGCGGTGAAATGGTACGTTACAGTGTCATACAGAGGGTAATCTTGAGGATCTAATAGAAATTTCTGAGCAAGCATAAACAAAGTTGCATAGTTGTGGAGGGGCCAGACCATTTAAAATTTTATGAACTTCTCAAAAATTCTCAAAGCTCAGTAAATTATATTTCTCTAGTCTC
>JAJHUR010106081.1:0-13678 GCA_027495735.1 Lutjanus campechanus
GGGGGCGGCTGGCCACCATAAACCTTATTATGTAATGTGAAAAACATACGGTCCTCAAACTGCTGCAGCGGATCAACTTTGAACCAATGGAACAAATTCAGTCCTCACACATTTCACTTTGTGACCTTTTGGCAAATGTTTTGTTCTCACGGCTTCTTGCTGTAATAATCAATGAGAAACTGCATGAAAGGAGAAGGGAGAAAATCTTTTGATGCTTTTGGTTTGAAAACCACTGGTAAATATAAATGATTAGAGACGACACTTCAACCCTTTTAAAATTAGGGATGCACCGATCCACTTTTTTTCAGTTCCGATACAATATCTGAATTTGGATATCTGTCGATAATGATTTTCTTGATGTTTACGTTTTGTTTATAATATTATTATTATTAGTAGTAGTAGTCTGGAAAGTTTAAATAGTTTGTGTAATTTCATTTGCACAATGGCGTTTGGCAGTCTGATACTCAATGAATGACTTCCGTTATTGTCGGGCCCTGATACAGATACTGGCTCAGTCCCATCTCTTTTTAAAAGCAGCAACATCTGTCCTCAGCATCTTCATCACAGCTACAATCTGTATGTCAGTGTGTAGGTCATCTACCCAGCCTGACTGACGACACTTTACTCTCAACGACTTGTTTTGAATTAGAGAAGATTTAAAGAAATAATTGGCAACTAGTCTGCACAGAAGCTACTTGCATGTATATATGAAATATGGGATGAAATTTTCCTGCAGTGATGGTGGATTTGGCTTGCTCTGAAGTCTCCCCCAGAAAGTCTGGAAGAAGAAAACAGAAGAAGCTCTTCTCTTGTTCTGTCACGGCCGACATTCATATTTTACATTTTGGGCTTTGAGCTGCAGGATTTTGGAGGGCTAATTATCCCCTGAGGACTGAGGAAGATGGTTATTAAGTATCGCATTAAAACTTTTCTGACAGCTGCTGCTCAAAATGTCTTTTTCTCAGGACTAGTCCAATATATTGTTGCAGAAATATCCAAATGTCTTATTGATGCCAGGATAATTTATTATTCAAACACAACACCTGAAGAGAACAGGGCCTGCGGCTTGAATATGGGAAAGTTTCTTCCATCACCGTCTCTGAACGCAGAAATTCTCCCCTGAAAACCACCGATTAGGCAGAAATAGAGCTTGTGGTTGATCATCATCTACAACAGTGCACACACAAGCCATAACAGTCATGCCTGAGCATGTCAGTACCACTATCCAGCACCCTGGAGTTGAATGTGTGTGTGTGTTTGGGCTTTTTATCCATCAGCTGTATTTAATAAGTGCGCACGTGCACGCGCACACACACACACACACACACCTGCAATCACATTGGTGCCAAAAATCTGCACCAGCAAGCCCTGCATCCTCTGCTCTCATTTCACCAACTCCTGAAGTGCGCGCACGCACGCACGCACGCACACATACACACACACGCACACACACAGAGAGAGAGAGAGATCCATGTAGTATCAGTGCAGGGCACCCACATCCCAGTTTACAGCTACAAAAAAATGACCATCAACAGCACACATGAACCTAAAACCCCGCTGTTTGCGCTGAAAACGAGGCCTGGCGTTATTTCCCAGCCCAAAATAGACCAACGCAGCACATCAAAATCGCCGTGCACACACCTACACACACACCCTGTGCAAAAACACACTGATCCTCCAGACACGGGCTGCTTTGCTGGCACGGAGGTGATTGTGTTTGCACCTCCGTCCGTGTGCGCGGTTTGTGACTGTGAAGGAATGCAACACAGTGATACATTGCTGCTGCTTTGCTCGGCAGGGCTTCGTCTTTTCTCTTGCAAAAAAGGCTCAGCCAACGCAGCACACACACGCATAAATTAACACAAATCCCCGTCGGGCCAAATTCAAACACATACGGGCAAATAAACGCAGGCAACACACACACACAGCTCCGTTTGCAGTGTTTTAAAGCGTTCTTTATTCTCCAACATGCCAGAGAAACAGTGCGCCGAAAGGATTTAGATTTACGGAAATGTACGTTTCGGGGATCCAGAGGGGACAGCGGGTCGAAGAGCCTCGCTGGCCGCACACCTCGCCTCGTTCCCCGGCAACAATAACGACCAACAGCCGCTGCGATGGAAGCGGGCTGGTTGGGTTTAATGGCTACCGTTTTCCTCCCTTTTCATGGAAAAATTGACATCCTGTTTTCCTTTACATGCACCATACGCTCTATCCCTTACATGCAAATACATATTTTGTATTCATACTTCTTAATATGTTTGCTGTATGCTTCAAAATTGACCATTTTGAACAGGCTAGGTGACATTCGTTTTGCATAGACTTGCATTTTTGGGTTAACAGCACACAAGAAGGAAGATCATCTTTTTCCCCACGTCCAAAATAAAATCTGAATGCATCTTTATCCAGTTTTTAAGTCTATTTTGCGCATAATCTGGTCACTATGTGAAATAATGAGTGTTTTCTGCTGGCCATGAAGCCCCACAGCCAATGTGTTGTCTGTGTGAACAGGTTTACTGCATTACGACCAGCATAATTACCATCACCATTATTTATCACCACCATAAACGGTCCCCAGCCCCGCACTCACTTCCGAAGCTGCTCCCGCATCGCCGGCCGATCAGAGCGCTCCGCGTCCGGTAGAGATGAACCGATTCCCGGGCAGAACCGAGGCGATATCCCGACCCCCTCCGCGGTCCGACCAAAGCGTCCTCTACCACCGGAGCGAGGCGTCCGAGATTACCGTGTGCAGCCTACGTGTGTGTCTATGTGTGTCTATGTGTGTGTGTGTGTGTGTGTGTGAGAGTGTGTGTGTGTCGGTGTGTGTTCCTCTGCAAGCGGCAGCGGTGGGTTGCAGAGGCTGACTGGCCAGCGACACACGAGGGTCAATCCCGGCGGAATACAACAAACTCCGCTTCCGCTCATTGCTTCAAAATAAAAGCTTCAACCACAAAAACAACTTTTCTTTTCTTTTTTCTTTCTTTTTTTTTTTCCAAACTAAATAAATTAAAATAACAATAAAAACAAATTCACAGCAATATTTTTGAACCCACTTAGCTTTAGGTGGATGGCAGAATGCAGTAACGCTTCAGTTTCCAAGTCCCATATTTTCATGGTACATAGATTGTAATTAACAAGTAATTTATTTGAAATTTCTTAGAAATGACCCAAATATGTATGTGAAAATTAGCAAGCACCATTTTAATGTAGTTGGAGGCAATTACAAAGCAACATATTTGAAATTTCTCTTAATTGAATATAATAACATATTACTTTCCTGGAAATTTATTAAATAAATTAGTGGCTATTAAGTGTTTATACATAAAAAGTGTAATAGAATGATTAAATATTGTCAGGACAATTTTCAGAATAATTTCTAAGAAATTTTGGTTATGATTCTTTCTAATTATCACATATTTACCATGAAATTTGGAGTAAATTTGCATATAATTTAAATGAAAGCTCAAATCTGTGAAACGGTAACTACCACCTACTACATGAAAATGGTACTTGCTATTTGTCACATAATTAAGCATAAAATTTTGGGCCAATTTGGAGGTAATTTGTGGGTCATTTCTTAGAAAATTCATATATATTACTTGTTAATTACCACTTATTTACCATCAAATTATGGGAACAGGAACTTAAAGTGTTATCCAAAACATGTGGCTAAATTGTCAAATAAAATCATCTTATCCAACAATATTCACCATTGTTCACAGGAACCGTCATTTCCTTGCTCCCCATTCATTCAAGGCCATAGAAATGTGTAGGGATAGAGAGGACATGTCCCCATCAATATCCAGGGACTACTGAATTGTCCCTCGCAATAATTTTGATGAAAAATTAAAATATTACCACCGTTGTCAGTCAGTGTCTAGCCAATGTTTGTCAGTTTCAGTATTGTAACAACGAACCCTTTCTATCTATTGATACATAACAATGAGTTTTTATATAGTGAAAATAATCAATTACCAGTCCTGCAAAGCGGGCAACTCCAGACTGTAATGTTCAGTCTGTGAATATGCACTACTTCATACAATATCAACTAAAATCAAGATGACAAGGGCCCCCCAAGTGGCATTTTTGCTCCAGGGTCCTGAAATGGTTAAATCTACCCTGACCATTCATGACTATGAGATCAGATGAAACAACACTTTATTTTGACATTTTAAATCTACACACTTCCTGCTTACGCTTGCTCGCTTCTGAGAAACTTGACACAGCTCAGCTAGACGAGGCGGAGCTCAGGCTCCCTGCCTCTGCCTCCCTTCCCCCCATCCCGCTGTTTCTGAAAGCAAAGGAGCCTCGACACCATCCGAGGAGGTTTTTCACCTCCTTGACAGAGAGAGAGAGAGCGAGAGAGAGAGAGTGAGAAAGAGGGGGGGGGCTCTTTGCTTTTCAAGACACAGATTCCCACATTCAAGGCCATGCAAGAGAGAGTGAACAGAAAGAAAGAGGGACAGAAAAGAAGAAAGATAGGAGAGGAGGAAGAGACAAAAAGGGAAAGGAGGTGCAGAAGGAGAGTGAAGAAGGGTGCTTTTTTGCTTTTACAAGGCACACAGGAGAGAAAAGAGGAGAGACAGGAAGAGAGAGAGGGGAGGAAGAGGAGGAGGGGGGTTCTTTGCTTTGGGAATCAGTGTTCAAGGCTTGAGAAATGTAGGCTATGTTGCACCAGCAAAGAGAGAAGAACAACCTGTAATTTAATGGCAAGTCTCAACTGTTATTTTATCCCACCACAACAGCATGTCTTTATACCTGAGAGTGTGTGTAGGTGTGTGTACGCAGCCGGGAGACAATGAGAGACTGAGGTGGAGGAAGAGGATGGGGAGCGGTGGATTCAACACATCAAACAAGTCCCGATGACTGATTTGAAGCAGCCGGACATCATTTTGCGGCTGAATGTGTGTGTGTAGGAGTTAAACTGAGGGGAGCTTGCTTGCCTTGCGGTGAGGCAAATCAAACACACCCTCTCACAGGGTGTCTGTGTGTGTGGCAAGGTGGATGATGCAGGTTTGAGGAAATCATCTCCAGAAGCAGACAAGTGATCGAGCATGAGAAGCAGTTGGTCGACCATATGTTGTCGCACTGTGCCCTGAATGTGTATCAGAGTGTTTGTATGCATGACACACACAGTGTGGGTGTGTTGGTAAGTGTGTGTAGGCTATAGCCTGAGTGGGTGTGTTGCATGTTTGCACACTGGCTGCTGCAGCATGTGAAGTCTGCTATATGGCCAAAAGTATGTGGGAATACCAGCAAACACTCCATACTTTTGGTTCATTTTATACAACGCTTTGCTCCCAACTTTGCGGGAAGAGTTTGGAGATGGATCCTGATTTGTTCCAGTTTGGTGGGGCAGAACTTGGCTGGCCTGCCCAGAGCCCTGACCTCGACCCAGTCCAACATCTTTGAGATGAACTGGAACACAGACGACGAGCCAGGCCTCAGTGGCCAACCTCACTGATGCTCTCGTGACTGGAAGGCAGTGGCATGAACATGTGTGAACCAACTGTGACATCACCCCTTGTTTTGTGGATTGCCGCTTTAAAGGAAGTTTGGCATTATAGGGGTCCCCATCTTGTTTTTTTGGCAACTAGAGCATGCACAGAACTGCATGGAGCTGGTGGGTGATGTACTGCAGCTTCCTGCGGTGCTTGCTGATAAACAAAAAATTATTTTGATAATGAATTAGTCATCAATTTTCAAGCAGAAAAATAAAATAAGAAGCATTTGCTCATTCCACTTTCTCCAGTGTGACGATTTTAGACCTTACACTGAACTGATTCATTAAGAACATCAGATTAATTGACAATGAAAAGAATTTTTCAGAGCAGACCTAATTTATAAAACCATATTTTGTGCAGAAATTCAAAATCTGCAAAGGAACAATGTGTAGTTATATCAAATTGCATAAAATGAAACTACTCAAGTGAAAAAAACGTACTTGAGTACAGTGTAAATGAATAAGAGTGGAGGCATGTCCCTCAATCACATATAGATGTATAGTTTGGGTGTCCACATACTTTTGGCCACATGATGCTTGTTTGTGTGTGTTGATATACATGTTTCCTATGTATTTATTGTGTGCACATGCTCTGTAGATTGAAGGATGTGTGTGTGTACAGGTGTGTGTCTGAGTGTGTGTGGTCAGCTGGCACTCACAGCGTCTCGGTCATCAGGTCAGGTCCAGCTTTCTCTCTGCATGTGGAGAGAAGAATCTGTCACTTCTCTTTCCCTCCCTCCCTCCCTCCCTCCCCCTCTAAGTTGTTTGCCTCACTCGCAGTTAGTTCCACGTCAAACCAAGAGTAAAAACTCTTGAGATCAACCAAGCGTGTTGTGCCAGTTACATGCAATCTCCCTCACGCAGTCATCAAGCGTTAACTCAAACAAGCCAAACTGCTAGTTGCTGATTACCAAGCCGGTGCACTCTGGCTGCAGAGGAAGCAGGAAGCGAGCTTGACCAATAACACTGTGGGCTTATTCTGACCAATGAGTTAGGAATGTGAGGCTGTGAGGTAACCCTATGTAACTTATAGTTGAAGTATTGTAGCTGTTTAGTGCAAGTTACCCACAGTAGCTCTCTGAACTTCTTTTCTGTTTTCTTTATATTGTGCCATTTTTTCCCCCCTGACATTTATTGTGATAAAGAATTATGCTGCAGTCCATTTGAACAGGGAAACTGGAATTTCAGAGTTCCCAGTTGAACATTTCTGACTCGGAAAGTCAACCCTGACCTCAAAATCCAAGATGGCTGCTCCATTCATCAATAGTAATGAAAGCTGTAGTAATAAACTATTTATTAGCACCTCTGTTTTTTGTCTCATTAAATCAGTCACACACACAGTACTGTCCAACTTTGATCTGTGAACATGTTGCCATGGTGTTTCTATGCACAAAATACTGTGTAATATGTTGTTATCAAGCACAACAATGGTTTTCCTGAGGGCGTCCATCTTTGTTTTCCGACTCTTTACACTAGGAAGTGGTCAACTTGGATGTGACGTCATTCACGATGACTTCCAAAGAAAATGGAAAGCAGAGTTATTAAAGTCGAGCTAGCTTGCGACCTGTCAGTTAGCGAGATATTAAGGGCATGACGGGTTGATGGACAAAGGGGCTCTTGGTCCAATGGGACATTTATCAGAATATTCAGGTTTTGGAATAATGCTGTTGGAACGATAGGAAACCCCTGCTCAGCCAAGCAACAAAATTTTGTAAAGTTGAAGCCACTGCTAGGTCTGGCAGGGTTGAAGAGGGTTTAAAGGTGCTCTACATTTATTATAGCTTTACTCTACACTATTTAAATGTTCCCAAAACAACAACATAAAGTACCTATAAAATGTCTCCCAAGGTTAATTTGTACTTAAATAATTACACGTGGGTCCACAAATCAAACATTTACCTAATTATCTCTGATGTTTCACATGTGAAATTCTTTTGCTGTAACTGTTAGACGACTGTGTGTGCACCCTGCAGCGCTGAGGCAGAAGATGTAAGACTGTGCTTACTAGTGTGTTAACACACCCCACCTCCAAAACTTCTGCTATCTGCTGATGAGTAGTAAACAGTCTCCCAGCATTCACCAGGGCACAGCAGCGCAAACAGCCACTCAACTGCTCGACAAGCATGTTTCCAGACATAATGAAGTAAATAATGTCTAGATTTTTTTTTTTGAGCTACCACGCACTCTTTTGGGAACAACAGACTGCTGTTTGAGAAATATTGTTATATAAATTTTAATACACGTTTTAACACATTTTCTGCGCCTTGTAAAGACGATAATGTTATCGTCAGCAGGAGGGAAAAGGCTGAGACTGAGGCTTATTTTCAAGAAACCCATGTGGCTAACTTTGCATCACAGTTTCAGCGGAGTTGCAGAAATACAGTCTATTAAGTCTGACAATGACTTCGGCTCTTTACATCAAGCTGATCGTGTTAACACATTCAAAGATTTTAAGACAGACGTATGGAAGCCAAGGGGACAAGGCAAGGCCATTATAGCTAATGAAAATGAATCCAGCGAAAACCAGTTTTGAATTTTAATAGAAATGAAAAAATACAAACAACACTTTAGGGGAAAAAAAGTGTCAGGACAAAGCTAACTGAAATAATGTAAAAATACAGAGGAAAGGTCTTTAGTGTTTTTAGTGCTTCAATTACCGTCACAAAGTGTTTGTATTGTAACACCTAATCTGACCTTCTAAGATCTTTTCCCTGACAAATACTGTGTTATAAGACAAAAAACCTAAAACCAGTACCGAAACTAATAAAAAACTGAACTGAATCTAACAAACCCGTTTTAGAAAATTAAATGAAACTAAACTGAATTTAAAACAATAATTAAAAATGAAATAAAAGTAACAAATAATGAAATGTACAAAACTATAATAACTCTGGGGTGAGGAGGACTGAGGTTCAAACTGTCTGCACGTCTGAGGTCCAGTAACCGGTAGGAAAAAGAAGCTCATTCCTTCATGAAGCAAATGATAAAATATGACTGATGAATACTTTATAACCAAGACAGATGTTTTCCTGTTGGTCTCAAAGAAAGCTGTTCCAGCCCGACACATCTGTTCGGATTTGCTTCGGTGCTCTAATGTTATCTGGGAATGTCTGTATGACTGTATGGGTGGACGTACGGATGGATAGACGGGTAAAATGTCAACAAATAAGGGACAAACAAAAAGACGAAACTGATCAATAATTAACACCATCAGATAATAAGAGATACCAGGCAAGCCGAACAACTCAAAGCATAAAAGTCAGGATGAAACAACATTTCAGGCCGCTGAAGTTTTGGGACGGGACATTACACAGAACGTCATTCACTATTTTTTTTGTTTTTATGCCAACTGCTACATATATTATTGGGATTTTGAGAGATATATGCCAGATAATATTATTAAAAAGACAACTAAAAGTGGAAAGAATTGTTTGACTCATTGAGAGAAGATGCACAACAGTAGAGCTTCAGTGAATTTCCTTCAAAGTCACCCAACTCTTCCCCAGTGCGCCACACTTTATTCACCAAATGCTTCCAGCTATCCTGCTTTAATCAGGGCGGTGTCACGTGACTTTTAGATTTCCAGTCAGTATACAAAACAGCATAACCATCATCTGTTTACAAAATACAAAAAAAATGTACAAGAGAAATACACCTGATGTATAAACCATTAAAACCAAGTTCTCAAAATATTCTTCAGCAAGTTTAATCTTTCATCTTAACCACTAAGTGGGTAAAAAAAAAAGGTTGAATATCTTTTTTTAAAACCACTTTTATGTACTTTTCTGTAGCCTAGTACTTTTATTTTCCACTATTCTTCTGTTGCTACATATCCTTTTCCACATGGGTATGTTAACAGAAGACTGACATGACTTGTGTGAGAACTCCAACTAAGAATAGTGAAACTTAAAAGTGCTACACGGTGTATAAAAGAGACTCTTCCAGTTGCAGAACATTTCATAGAAATGAATCATCCGCTCTCTTCTCCTGAAATATGTAGGGACTGCGGAGTTGTTGAAGAGATTTAGAGAAGTTGATATCCATAAATATGAAGAGATGGAACAGACTTTGATATACTGTGTTTTGAAAAATGAGTTTGAGAAAAGAGGTTGGAAAAAAGTACAGAATTTGCTGCTTTGAGATTCAATCATTTTACCCAGTGATGGCTAAAGATAAAAGACTGTTTTTGCTAAAGAATATTTTGAAAAGTTGGTGGTAATTTTGTACGTTTTGTATTCAGGGTCACTTTGATTTCTCTTGTAAATTTCTGTATTCACTCGAATTAAATAAAGAAATTAGATCCAAGAGATCCTGTAGAACATGTCACAAGTTACAAGGTTTATTTATTTATCGTGGTAACACAGGGTTGTAAAACAAGATGCTAGTTGTACTATATGTAAAATACATAAACATATAATACTTACAGCAGCGGTACGTTTATGTTTTTTCCCCAAATCTTGTGTGTTTTGAGAATTCCACATTCACTTAGACTACTTTCACCTGTCAGAAAGGGCGACTGCCAGCTGTAATTAGCCCAAATATCTGTCATCTTATATACAGTGTATGTAAGGAAACAGAACAGCAATCTTTTGGTGAATAAAGCGGGATGTACTGGAGAAAAGTTGTTTTAATTTTGATCACAACCACTGCAGTGTCGGGAACCTTTAGTTTCCTTATATTCTGTTTAAGATCAAGATGTAAAATTAATTGTGATTTTGAAATGAAAGGAACTTGTTTGAACACTGCAGCCGTACTTTTGGCGTCTTGTAAACCCACGAGGGTTGGGCACTTTGTGCATCAAAGAAAAATAAAGGAAATCAGTCAGCTGTGACACAGATCAGTTAAATACAGTATGTCAGGACTTTTTATGGTATAAACATTATACAAAAGTACTGGAAACAACTGGAAGTGATGCAGCCACCCGTGGTTTGTATTTATATAAATTTATTATTAATCTTTAAAAAAAAAAAAGAATCAATACCAAATGAGCCCAACAGAACTTCAAACATTTCAAGTAGAGCTGCAATGATTATGAATCGACTATGAAATTAATCTCAAACTATTTTGATAATCAATTAATTATTTTGAGTGATTTTTTAAAAGAAAAAAAGGTATTTTCTGTTTTCTTTGGTCCTCTATGACAGTTAACAGCTTATCTTTGGTTTGTAGGCAAAACAAGGCATCAGAAGACGTCATCTTGGGGTTTGGGAAACACTAATGAACATTTTTCACCATTTTCTGACATTTTCTGGGCCAAACAACTGATCAATTAATTGAAAAAATAGTCAACCAATCAACAAGGAAAATAATTATTAGCTGCAGCCCTAATTTCTGATCTTTCCAGCCTTTAGTGACTTAAGCATCAATGCAAAGCACTCCAAGTTAAAAGGTTAGTTGTGTTTGTTTCATGACATTTAACCAAAACGTCAGCCAGAGTGGAGCATCAGCCAGCCTCTCTAGAACTAATACCAGCAAAATGAGCCAGTCAGGACAGAATTTGCGTGTAGTTTGGAGGACCAGTTATATAAATCGCAGTGAAACGATACGCTGGTCCGCAGCTCAGAGGTCAGTACTTACTTTATGTAGTAGGGCACGTTGTTCGGGGAGATGCCCTGCTCGAAGGGGCTCTCTACAGATCCTGCTGAGACAAAGAAACAAGGGTCACAACAACTGCTCAAACTGTCTGCAGGCTATTTAACTTTTCACACACATATTTTACTGCAGAATCAACATCCTGTAGGTCCAACAAAAGCATGCAGGAAGTGTGTATGCAGCAGTTAACCAAAACATCACGTGGAATGGAAGTTTTCCTCAAAGTAATATAATGAAAAACAGCAGAAAAACAAGAAATATTGCTAATTATCTCACTTATTATGCCCACAAGAGTTGGCACGCCAGCCATTAAAGCAGCCTGTGCTTTCTGGGAATTGTCAGCACAGTTGGAATGCATCTCTGACCAATCAGACGGCTTGGCTGAAACTACCCGCTGTATAAGCGTTATTGTGCCCCACGGGTAAAATTTGCTGCAGTTAAAAACAGAACGATGCATCGTGGGACGACTGCCAGAACACACGCGGTGTATATCAACACAGCAGTGAGATATGAGAAACATGTACGTCCCCACTGCTCTCACATTAGCATCATCATCACTGTCATCTTTATTATAACGCCATCACCTTCTCTATCTATCCTGCTATATCTGTTACAGCTCTATTATCACGCTGGAGTCTTCATTTTACCTACAAAGGATATGTTGATATCATATTTTATGTACATATTTGCTGTTCTACCATCTTACAGAATATGTTGCTGCCATTTAACCACTTCACTTGTATCTGAAGTGTCAATTTCCCTTTTTGTTTCTTTTTCTTTCCTTCGTTTTTCTCCCTACAAGCCCCCCTGTGGTTCTTCAATTTTAATCACCGCCACGAGCGTGTTGAGCGATGTTGTGATCTTTTGTTATCTGTGGTCTTTTAATTACTCTGCAGATGAGCTGTAATTAAACTAAAGAGAATTGATGAGGAAAAAGCAGCAAGCAGTTTGATGAGTGGCTCCAGGTGGACATCCTCAAATGACAAATCTCATACTTGTGGTTTCACGGGCGTATACATCATTAATCTGCAATGTTTCATGCATTCTGACTCACTGTCACATACGTGTCCAGAGAAAATAATAGTGATCACGACACTAAGCGCAAGGGAAAGTTGGAGAAAATGATACCTTTGCTTCTTTGAAAATGGTTCTCAGCCTGTATCATTTTTAAATGTGAGTGAACCGGAAATATGCATAATTATCATCAATAAAAGTTAAACTATAATACAATTATTAGTAACAATTAGGGATGTAATATATACAATATTACAATTAAAAATGACATGATACCATAAAGGACTGTGACAATATCTAGCATGATACATCATCTACAATCATTTTCAATTCAAGCATTGATTGCCAAAGACAATTCATGCCATTTTCTTTGCACCTGATGTTTTTATTTTATTTTCAGACAGAAACCAGAAACACTTTAACCTAAAAGAAAACTAATTTTATATGAATAAAAAATGCTTTATATATCAGATTTATCGAGGGGATTTCTCTTTGTTTTTGAAAATTAAAATAAACATACTTGGAGAAGCAAAAGATTAGATTTATGAATTATTGTTTGTATTTTGAACATAATGTTTCACTTTTACAACAGAGAAACCTTTTTCGGATGAGGACTAGCTTATGTATTTGGCAGATGCCACACAATCTAAATTCCCTGAAAGCTTGCTCACATTGATGTGGAACAGTGGGGTAAACACAGGTGTTAAAAATTACACAAGTAGCAGAGCCTTTCCAGCGAGCCAACATGCACAATAGCTGCATCCTGACTCTGTTTGACCTGAATGGAATGAAACCATAATTGGTATCATTGATAACACCTGTGTTTATCCTGCTATTTTATGTCAAAATGCCTGCTGATAGACAGGTTTATAAAGAGCAGAACAGAGCTGTTAACATTAGCCTAAACTGAAATTGAAGAAGTTGGAGAGATATTCATCTCTTTCATCAATTCAGCAGATGGAAATTAGCCTATGGCTACAATCTGGCTTGTTTACGTCTCTACACTCTGTAATGACGTTCATCAACTTGCACTGTCCCTTCAAATAAAATAAATTGAATTGAATTGAGCAATCAATAAGGGGCCTTCATCAATATGCGACTGTGGTATGGATGAGCGCCTCGGTCATATCAGGTTAAGTGCTGGGTCATATTGGAATTCAGTGATAAAACTAGAAAAACAAGTTGCATAAACAGATCGATACACCATCACAGGCTCAATGAGCAGCCAAATGAGTGACGGTGTTTATATGCTCTCCGTGTCTCATCGTTTATTCAGTTATTCAGTGACCTGGTGACAGTCGAGCGCCGAGTCACTCTTTCTCTCTCGCTAACACGTCACTTATTGAGTGCCGCTGAGTGAGATGCTGTCAGGAGGTGGGCGCCTCATTTTGTCTAACACATTGTCTTATCTCTTACTCACACACACACACACACACAACCTCTTGAGTATCTTGTCAACTGTCAACAAGCTGATGTATGCAGGTACGTGTGTGTGTGTGTGTGTGTGTGTGTGTGTGTTTTACTCACCCTGCTGAAGGCCAAAGTCTCTGTGAGCGTCTGTCAGCTGCTTTA
>JAJHUR010106082.1:0-12692 GCA_027495735.1 Lutjanus campechanus
TGTTCCAGAAAGTTTGGACAGGGGCACGTTTACCACTGTGATATATCACCTTTTCTTTTAACAACACTCTGGAAATAAACCATTACTTTCTGTTTTTATTTACATTTTACACATCATTCCAACTTTTTGGGGATTGGGGTTGTATGTGATCAGGAGATCAGATTTGATTAATGTCAACTAGCCAGCCAGCTTGAAATCCCATAATGACACAAAAAACCTGAGCCAATTCTCAGCTGAGCTGGTGTCATTGACACATGCTTACTAACCAAAAGGTGCACTTCACCCCCAACATGACTTGTACATCATTTACTCATTGACTGCAGTGAGTTGCCTCCATGTGAGCTGGAACATAGAATGAATCCAAAATACATTATTCAGACTTGTTGTGGCTTGTCAGGGCATGAAACCAATGATCTGTTGATCTTTACAAAACAAAACTTGATTGTCTAACAATGACAGTGCAAAATAAAGAAATATTTAAATCAGAATCAAATCTTTTAATCAGAAATTAACTTTAAATTGAAAAAAATTTTTTTTTTAAGTTATTTTTTTGGCCATTTTGTGCCTTTATTAGATAGGACAGTTGAAGAGTGGACAGGAAACGGGGTAGAGAGAGAGAGGGGACGACACGCAGCAAAGGGCCGAGGGCGGGAGTTGAACCAGCGGCCGCTGCAGAGGACTAACAGCCTCAGTACATGGGACGGTTGCTCTACCAACAGAGTTAAACCTCCGCCCCTAAATTGAAAAATCTAATTAAATTTTGCCCTTAAAATCAAAGTCATAGTCAATCATGGATTTGGAGAATGAAATCCTATGAGAGAGCCAGCTATAGTTTGTGAGCAGTAGGAATATGAAACCTTGTTTCGATCCGCTCCCGTTTGCCCTGTTAAAGTTACTGCATTACACTGTTCATGCAAACTCAACACCTTCTGTATCCATTTCAAGTTAAAAGCCCTCCAGCATTTCAGTGGACAAAAACCCTTAATTTCTTAGCAATGCTGTCATTGTGAAACATTTACAGGATTGTGTTGTGAAAATTCACTGACTTTCATCTTCATTCTTATTCGAGCACTCTTATGTTCCATTCAGCAGCAGGTGTGTCATTGGCAACGCTTAGTGGTAAAAGTCAGCATTAACTTTCCAGTGTGGCTTAATTACAATACTTTAATAATACTGCAATTGGCATAGGCGGGAAAAATTGTGAGCAGGACATCCCTACTTAAAATACATAAACTGTTACTTTTGAAATTCATCAATCACAACCGATCACACAGGACTTTGTACTGAAAATATGAATTTATATAGTTTTAATCATCAATAACAGGCCTTTCTTTTCAAGTCTCATCACAAACGTAAAATTCACACTTTCTTAAACAATTGTTTAATTTAATTATTACTGCTATGACTGTATGGAGCCAGGACACTGACTTTAAATTTTGGCATCAAAAATAAATTGTAGAATTGACAAATTTTATTTTCAATGGCAAAATTTAAAGTCACTGTCCTGGCTCCATATGACTGCATTTATCACAGATCTTTATGCAAATCTAAATCTCCTCAAACAGATGAATTTCCTGAGAAGAAACTATGATGAACAGCTTCTGAAGTTTGGAGACAGAATTTCCTCTATTTCCAGAATAGCAAACAATAGATAGGTAGTCAGATGTTTTCTGACTGTCGAGTTATGTGTTTCTTTGATGGCAGCTTGAAGTTGTGAATCCTGATGGCACTCCAGCAGAAGGTGTGGAAGTGGTGGTGGATCCGGATGAGGTGCAAGGCGTCACTACCAGCAATGGCATGGCAAGGCTTACCATCAATACACAGGAAAACTCTCAACCACTGACAGTCACAGTAAGTGTTGAGCATCAAATCGTTTTTTTTTTTCTGAATTTTGTGTTTTTAGCATATTTACCAAATGTAGACTCTGGGTGAATACTAGAATGTGAACTGGCCAAAAACACAACCAGTTCACCAGTGAGTCAGGCCAGATGGCCGAACCTGTCTGGGCGTTCAGGCATGGACAGATTTTACATCCGCAAAGAGAGTGTGGGACTTCCACACATAAACCTGTTTCCCGTAGCCCAGCCAGTTGGTGTCAGTTGTGACACCCTCAGTCCTTTAGACCCTGATCTGCGTAAGTGGAAAGCACAAGGCACAGTGTTTTTCATTTATTGTTGTTTATTGTTGTGTCCAAATCCACCTTTGCCAGGGGCGCAGGGGTATCCTGTCCTCTCCCGCCCCTTGTGTCAGCAGCGCACAGCAGGATACAGCTATTGGCTGTGCCCAGGTACCTTGATGAATTCACAGGGGAGTTTAGGCCGAGCATGCAATAAACCAATCAGAAAGTCAGCTTTCAACAGGCAACTGATATAGTAACACATATCATTTTCCTCGCATGTGTGCTGTTTAACATAAATGAAAGATTTTTTAATGGAGACGTGTGTGAGATACACATACTCACACTCTTTTAACTTCAATATTTACACTTTATTTCCAATAGAAAATATGTTGAAAGGACACTTTACAAATCCACACTCCCGTGTGGGGAAAAACTGAATATAAATTAAGGTGTTTTGTGATTGTGAATGAGTCAGGATTGAATGTTAATGAATGTCATGTGTTTTACACATCTAAAACATACAGTTAAATTTTTAAGGGTTAAGCAGCCTATACTGTAAATTCTTTCCTCTGTTTTGTCTGGAGAGTTTCTTCTGTCTTGTCATGTTCTCTTCATGTGCTCTTAAGAAAAACAAGCACATGTCTCCATCACCACATTCTTTATGATGCCCTTAAATTTATTAATTGATATGAGTGTTTCTAATCTAAGATCTTTCTGCAGATTATTCCAAGCCCATGGGGGTTGCAGTTTTCCCCAAATCAGTTAAAACCCGGGATACAAATTAAGAATGAGTGGACATTTACATATATGTATATTTAAGCCCATCTCATGTTTGTACTGTATTAAAGTTGTGTACAAGTCTAAAAGTATTTGCAAATCATTCATTATGTTTTTATTTAGGTGATACTGTACACAACCCCAACTCTTTTGGAACTGGGGTTGTGTATCACTCTCTGTAACTGTGACTGTATGCTTACTTGTGTATTTAATTGTAGGCAAAGACCATGGTTCCTGGTATTCCAGATGAAAGGCAAGCATCAGCCAACATGACAGCTCTCCCGTACAGCACAAAGAGCAACAGTTACATCCACATAGGTACACGGCGAAACAATGTCAGCTGGGTAGTGATGAAGATTCTCGTGTCAGTGTGTTCAAACTACCACGCAAGATATTTTTTAAAATCTGTTATTTTTCCCTTATTTTTATAACTGGAATGTTGTCATTTCAGGTGTGGATACAGCTGAAGTGGCATTAGGAGAAAACCTGAAAATCAGCCTCAGCCTCAACAGGCAGGAAAATACACCAAGTGACATCACATACCTGGTGAGAGATGCTTTGCACCTGTGCATGTGTGCCATTGTGCACATGCTTGAGTGATGGTGTTGCTTTCCACAACCTGTGTAATGTAGTACCAATCCTTCCAGGATTTAGCTTACTTTTCTGGTGGCCTAAATGCCTGATTTCATTGCATTTTTTAACATTTTTATTTTTATTTATTTATTTTGTATAATTCATTAAAATTCAAGCAACTTGTTCCAGGGAGAATAAACCAGCTCTCTGTCCTGAGCATTCTAAGTAACCTTACCAAAATGGCTCAAGATTAGAAATATTCTAGCAAGCTTTATTTGTAAGTTCAACTGGAGGGTAACCCACAAAGAAGTAAAATCTTTTTGGAGCTCAATCTCAGTCAAAATCACCACAAAAGTATAAAATATGAGTGCACATAGCATTGATAAATGTTAAAAATGATGACAACCCTTGTGTTCTTTTCAATACCCATGACAAAAAAAATTGAGTCATTTCATTTGATATGTACATGTATGACATTTCTGTGTCAAATTTGGATTGGCTAGTGATTGGATAAAATTGCAAGGTGGTGCAGAATTTGCTGGGATTGGTTGAATTTGTGTTGATGTTCACATCTGTGTCCCCAGATCCTGAGCAGAGGTCAGCTGGTGAAATATGGCCGTTACAGGACAACAGGTCAAATAGTGATATCCATGATAGCCACCATCACCAAAAGCATGCTGCCATCGTTCCGCATCGTAGCCTACTATCATACAAATGACAACGAAGTGGTATCAGACTCTGTTTGGGTGGATGCAGAGGACTCCTGCATGGGTTCGGTGAGACACACAACACTGATGTAGCAGAGTTTAAGTGGGCAAACAAGACACCCACACACTGAGGGATGCGGTTATTGGTATATTTCTCAAAGACAAATATGCCTCCTCCTTTAGTTGAAGCTGGAATCAGCAACACCTTCTTCATCATATGAACCTCGCAAGATGTTTGGTCTGAAGGTCACAGGAGATCCAGGGGCCACAGTGGGACTGGTGGCAGTTGACAAAGGCGTCTACCTCCTAAACAACAAGCATCGCCTCAACCAGAAAAAGGCAAGTTTTCAATTTCATATTTATCTTTGGAAATATTTGCTGAGTACAGATTATTGCACTCTAAGGTGTGTGCAAATGTGTTGGCCTCTAGATTGAGTAATGTCTAGAATAAGTTTGCTCTGCAGCAGATACCTTGCATACATAAATATTTCTGATGTCATCAGTTACGTGGTAAATATGCTGCATTCATTTAATGCTCTCATACAAACTGTTTTAAAATATTGCCTCTTATTCAGCCATGCACACACCAATGGTAGCGAACCTACGATGCGAGGCACTCGTCTTACCATCACAAGAAGTTTGAGGTTTAGTGTTTTGCTCAGGAACATGTGGAGGACCTGACGATTGAACCAAAAGCCCTGGGATTAATGAAAAACCACATGCTGCCATCACATGTAGCATAACCCAGTGCCTTTGTATTTCTGTGAGTGAATGACTTCCACTTTGCTCAGGTGTGGGACATGACAGAGACATATGACACGGGCTGCACACCAGGTGGGGGTAAGGACGGTATGGGTGTGTTCTACGATGCTGGGCTGTTGTTTGAGTCAAACACTGCTGCTGGAACTCCCCACAGACAAGGTGATACTACGTCACTCAGCAGTCTCATTCTTCTCCCTCCTCCTACTAATCTCACTCACTCCTACTAATCCAGGTAAATTACTACTATGTGATCCTGCTTGGTCTGAAGAGTAAACACAATTTGTGAGTTGTATGTATTGTAAGATAATTTTCATTGTTCATGACACACGGTGCAAAGTGACATACATTTCAGCTGGAACATCCGTAGTTTTGTTTACCCTGCCCTCGAGTAGACAAGAATTTTTCTCACTTCCACATCTTGCGTAGAAACCAGCTAAATTACTTTGACTTTAAGAGGATCCCATCAATTATACGATGTAGAAATAAAGTCTGAGGCCAACGTTTTTGGGTTCTGTTAATGATCTAGACTGTGTTACATTTCCAGAATTGAAATGTCCAGCCCCAAGCAGGAGAAAAAGAGCCACTACTATAATGGACATCACCACCAGCTTAGGTAAGACCCACTGCTCCAAACCACCTAATAACCATGTATTCACTCATCTTCTGCCTCACAGTTCAGACTCCCCAAAATGTATGTCATTTTATATCTTCTGTTGTTGACTTTCACAACACTGGTCATTGCCATGATGTGTATTAGTAGAAAAAGAAAAGTAAAATGAAATTTCTGTCTTAAAACTGCTACTTTTATGGCATGTCCACCACTGGGAGAGAGCAAGTCCTCCTTTTTTGCCCCTTACCAGGTTTCTCCATTTTTTCCTTCTTCAATTAAAGGAGATTGTGTCAAATCCATATGCTGAAAATGTACTATTTCCAATTATTATTCCTGCATAGGTCTGTGATAAACTAAGACCAGAGGTCATAGAATGACGTATTTAGCTTTTTATATCTATTTATAACCCTATCTTTAATGAACATCAAAATTTGGGACAGTTTTTAATGATTAAAGTCACAATCATATTTTTCCATGTTGTTGTGTCTAATTAAATAACGGAGACATTTTTTTAAATTGATTGATTGTCTGACAAACAAATTGGTGTACTGAATGATACCGCTGCAGCCGTCAGTGTCGTCAGAGTACGTCCACTAAAAGTGCCTGCTTTGACAATGACAGGCTCAGATTGTTATACAATCAGAGATATGCATTTTTGTTAGAGGATAATGCATTTTGTTTAACCAGAAACAGCTGTTATTTCTCTCACCAAACTCCATTTACAAAAGCAGTCATTTTGTCGTTATCCTAATTTAAACTCACTGGACACCAAGTGAAACTCACCAAAGACATCTTGGCTTGTATTTCTACTATGTCAACAATCAGCAGCTCTGGTTTGGTTGAAATACATCCCTAATTCACTGCATGAGCTGTTAAAATATCACGAGAGGAACAAGAGTGAAGTCAGACACCAGAGAAGCAGCAGGGAGAAATAGCGTATGTACACAGCCAGAATATTTTCACATCTAACACGGTGAATCACTCAGAGTTGGTGATTGGTGCAATAGCAGAAAGACAAGCCAAGTATCTTACTCTTGACAAAAGGTCTGTCTCTGTAGGGATCCTTTCCATAATGTTGTAATACACTTAGAATAGCAATTGTAGCCTGTCACTGGCAAAAACAAGCATTTTTAGTGGACTTGCTTTGACAGTTTGCTGTTGCCTGCTGGGATTACATTGCCTCTAGTTATGCTTCTGCCAACTGTGGCACTCACCCGCGATACTGGACCAGTTTCAAAAACTGTTGTTCCCATTACTCACTTAGACATGAAAACATGTGAAAATAGAGGTCCAGGTTGAAAAATACCAAAGTTACCCTTTAAGTGGGTTTTAGCCTCTGATTCAGATTTTTTTTTTCACTCCAATCTGGCATTGCTTGTACTCCATACCCTCTCACCTCTGTCCCTCCTCCACAACTCTTTTTCTTTCCAGCAAGTCAATATACAGACCAATTGCAGCGTGACTGTTGTTTGGATGGCGTAAGGGACATCCCTGTGTCATACACCTGTGAGATGCGTAGCGAGTACATCAACGATGGTCCGGCTTGTGTGGAGGCCTTCCTGCACTGCTGCAAGGAGATGCAAAGCCAGCGAGCTGAGAGGAAGGAGGAAAACCTCCAACTGGCTCGCAGTAAGAGAGGAGGACAAGGGATGGATTGAGGCCTTGGGTTGTTACTATTAATGATCATTCTGGCAGTTAGAAAACAATAAAAGTGGTAATCATTTTAATGATGCTTTAGGTGAGGAGGACGACAGTTACATGGACAGCAACGAAATTGTTTCTCGCACAAAGTTCCCTGAAAGTTGGCTGTGGTCAGACATCAAACTGCCTCCTTGCAATGAGGGCAAACCTAACTGGTGAGTCGACAGAAATATACACAAAATATTACACTGATAACTTAACTGTTGCCTCTGTTGACACTTTTCTTTATTTCAGTGACACCACATCAGTGATTAAATATGTTCCTTTGCAAGACTCAATCACAACCTGGCAGTTCACTGGCATCAGTCTGTCAAGAACTCATGGTGAGGATTTAGTGACTAAAATTGGTCCTGTGTTTTAGTTGCACTTCTAACCTCAAAACCAAGACCCCACCTCACTCAGCTGTCCCTTTCTCCTTTGTGTTGTTTCATTGCTTGTTCTGTAAGGAATCTGCGTGGCCGAACCATTAGAAGTCATTGTCCGGAAGGAGTTTTTCATTGATCTCAGGCTGCCTTATTCTGCTGTCCGTGGAGAGCAGCTAGAAGTTAAAGCAATCCTCTACAACTACAATCCTGATCCTGCCACCGTAAGTCTGGGCCACGCAAGTGAGTCGCCAGGATCATACTTTTCATGAACTGAGACTTTCATACAACAGCTGACTAATAAGAGAATGCATGCAAATAATGAAAGAAGCAATGCTTGTTCAACTACTTTATAGACCTTTTTAACAAGATAATGTGACTTTTAATAGTACATTTATTTAGCGCGCATTCTTAAGTCAGTACTAGAACTGGATCCCTATTTTAGACAGAAACAGTGGCAGACTCTGGGGGCAGGTGCCAAAAAAAATTATGATGAAACAGTTCCAATTCCCGGGTTAGTTTTAATATGTCACTTAAAGTACGACAACTAATATACCTCTGTAATAAAAACACACAAGGAATAATAAACCATTTAAAGGCATGTTGAAGCCAAATAAATTTCTTTCATGTAGGGCAACCTATATGGCACTTTATCATGTTTTCTAAACTGGAACGGCACCCTCAAGGGCACTTTATTATGTTTTGTCCAGTGGAATGGCACCCTAGAGCCTAGAGAGGGTTGTCTTGATCAAACACACATATACAAACCTCAGTCTCTTTCTCTGTCTCTGTCCTGTTTCTAAGGTTCGCGTGGAACTGATTGAGCAGCAGCACGTGTGCAGTGCAGCTTCTAAGCGGAGAAGCTATATTCAGGAGGTTAAAGTAGGACGCCAAACTACACGATCTGTACCCTTCATCATTATTCCCACAAAGGAGGGACAATATGCAATTGGGGTCAAAGCAGCTATTAAAGACTCATGGCTCAGTGATGGAATCACAAAGATGCTGCGGGTGGTGGTAAGAGAAACACACTCAGTGTAGTAGGTTTCAAACTTTTCTTCTATTTCCCACAGCAACATGGTAATACATGAAAGCCCTCTTATTCTAATCACTAAATGTCTGTAGCCATCTAACAGCAGCAGGACAACTCTCCATATTTTTAAACAATCCAGTCAAATCTCAATGAGCCTTATTCACCAATTGTTCTTAAGAAAACATTCCTTCTAAAATCCCACTTACAGTTTTCAGGAAGATTCTGACATTCACCAGTCTTGTCTCATGTTAGATTTGTTCTTAGGTAAAAACAGCATACAAACACTCAAGAGCACACATACACACATTTTAGTGCTGACACATTTGTGCAAAATAATTGGTTATAGCATTTTCTTCAATTCCAACAGTTATATAATATTATAGGAGTTAAATATTTGTCCTATATTTATACATTTTTAAAATAATTTTTACTATTTTACAAATATATATTATTTATAGTTTAAAACTATTCTCAAGAAAGAAACAGGTTCTGATGCCTATCCTTGCATATTTTTACATGTATTCATTTCTGGGGTTGTCCTGGACAGCATCTGAGATCAGATATGGGATGTGGGTGCACGCTTCAGACAGTGGTTTCCCCAGTGGGAGTTTCTCTGTAAATAAATGAAAAATGCCAAACCATGAACTTTTTGGATTTGAAGTTACGCAATGTTTGGTCTATGCCACAAATGCAGTTTTTAATACAAAGTAAGCACGTAAGTAACAAAGAAGTTATTCACTAAAGCAATCACCTGATTTTTGTTGTTTAAATGTGTCAGCATGTTTCATGGTTTTACAGCTGCAGCTTGTAGATAAAATTAATTCAGGGGAAAAAAAACAGCTTCTGGGTTTGGGTTCCTTTACAGCTTCTGATTTTGAAATGGCCGAGGAGATCAAATTTTCTTTTTTTTTCTTCAAATTTTCTACGAATTTGACCAATCATTGTAGTTTCCTGAGTTCCAGTAATCATAGCACTCCCCCACATATTTTGTTGCATTTTTATCCTTTTTATTTTGGCATGGGTACTGAAGAGGTTTATCATTGTTATTGACATTCATCAAATTCTCTGTGCACTTTTATTTCTTTGTATAATTTTGTACCGGTTTTGAGTTTGAGCTTCAAAAAGATTTTGCATCTTTGTGAAGAAGTGTTGTTTCATTCTCCCTGGAACAATGTTGCCTTTGAGCCTTTTTTGAGAATCTGCTGTGAAATCAGACATTTTAGGCTACAACAATCACAAAAAAGTCTACAAGTAAATAATTTTATGCATTATGCATAATAATGACATGAGTAGGAAACTCATGAGGTTGCCAGAGATGCCCAACCCCTCATTTTAAAATAAGTAAAGCTTGATTGAAAATAGCTGTGATTCCTGATGTTTGTCCTAACTGTTGTTTTTCCAGCCTGAAGGTGTACTGGTTAAATCTCCTCAGATTGTAGCCCTGGACCCTGCTAAAAAGGGTGTAGGTGAGTTTGCTCATTAAGCAGCTACAGTATGGAAAAACACAATAATTCTTTGGGTTGCTACAGAGTTACATGTGATGTTCCAGCTGCTCAAAAAACCTACACTCAACCCAGCCCAGGTCAAAAACTACAGACCACTTTTGATCCTGCCTTTCCTATCTAAAATACTTGAACACAGTCTTTAACCAAGTCTCCAAATTTCTCTCTGAGAACAGCCTGTGTGACCCGACAGTCTGGCTTCAAGCAGGGTCACTCTGCCAAAACTGTACTGCTGTCAGTAATGATCTCAGATCTGTTATCATACCGTTGCTATGCTGAGGATACTCAGGTCTTTCTGTCGTTTCCAGTTTCTGCTTGGATCTCGTCATGCCTTTCCAATGTCTTGACATGTATGCAAGAATGCCACATTCAGCTTAACCTTTCCAAGACTGAGCTCCTTGTTGTCCCAGCCAGTCCCTCTTTACAACAAGAGATCAGTATCCAGCTTGAATCTATCCAGCCCATGTCTATAAAGTCTACCCGAAACTTGGCTGTCATGACTGATGACCAACTGACCTTTGAGGTCCATTTGGTCTGGATTACTCGGTCGTGTCGATTTTCCCTGGACAACATCAGGAAAATCAGACCCTACGTGTCTGAGAATGCAGCACAACACCTGGTACAGGCTCTTGTAATATCATGCACTGTCAATTGCATCTCCTTGCTGGCAGGCCTCCCCACATGTACGATCAAACCCCTGCAGTTGATCCAGAATGCGGTGGCACATCTGGTTTCAACCAGCCCAACAGCACATGTCACCCCACTGTTAAGATCGCCCCACTGCCTTCCAGTTAGGTTAAATTCAAACTCCTGACACTTGCCTAAAAAACAGCAACCACAATAGCTGTAATGTTACAGTAACTTAACATTTTAGGTGTAATGTTGGAGTAACATCACTGGAATGTAACATTTTAAATGTTGTAATGTTGCAATGTAATGTTGCAGGAAGATCACTACATCATAAATGAATGAACGTCAGACTACGAAGTACAGAACCTTTGCCCTTGATTTTATTCATGGTAAATGGACTGTATTTATATGGCGCTTTTCTAGTCATAGACTACTCAAAGCGCTTTCACAACTATAAGTCACAGTCACCCCATTCACAGGTGGCTTCTTCTAGAAAGACCCAACCTGTGCATCAGAAGTCATTCGCACATATTCATACACCGTTCGCGCATCGGGTTCAGTGTCTTGCCCAAGGACACTTCAACATGTAGACCAGAGGAACCGGGAATTGAACCACCAACCTTCCAATTAGGAGACGACCCGCTCTACCACTGAGCCACAGCCGCCCCACTTAATGCATAACTATTTCTTGTCTGTATGTAATTAATGGCCTGTTAATTGAAAAGTTACCATGCCCATTTATTATTTGTGAATTAATCCCAAAACTTGCAAACTCTCTCTACCTTACAGATGGTAAACAAGTAGAAATTATCAACAGTGGAATTCCTATCAAGGATTTTGTTCCAAACACACCTAGTAGCACACAGATCTCTGTGACAGGTGAGATGTGTTTAAAAAGCCGTAGTATTACCTCAGCATTAATGTAAATTGTCATTGTTGCTCTTCTATGTTCTACATGGCAAATTCTGACATCATTTGTTGTGGGCATGTTTGCAGGAAAACAGCAGGCTGATATACTGACGAATGACATTAATGCGAAATCAATGGGTAGTCTGATCTACCAGCCCTCAGGCAGTGGAGCGGAGAACATGATCCACATGACCATGCCTGTCACTGCAGTAACATATTTGGACAAAACCAACCAGTGGGAACCTCTGAACATTGAGAAACGTAGTGAAGCCCTCCAACACATCAACACCGGTGAGCTGACAGAAATCTATTTATTAGTTCAGAGACTGAAAAAGTCCTTATGTGTAAAACATAAAGCTCAGTGACTTTGGCAAAAGTGGTATCACAAAAGACACTTTGGTGGACAGCAGTAAAAAATACCTAATTTAAAAGTGCTACTCACACTTGTTTCCAGTGTATGAGATTCAGTGTAAAATCAGTAAAAATTGTGTTTGTTTTATGTAGGCTACCAGAATCAGCTTGCCTACCGTAAACATGATGGGTCTTTTGCTGTGGATTCTGATCAACAAAGTAGCACCTGGTGAGGCCTGCAAACATGGATTAAGTCATTCATAGTCGCTTGCACATGCTTCTTTAACTTCTTTGTAAGGATGGATGAATTACTGTACATGTGTAAAAAAAAAAAAGAAAGTATATTACAACCTCTCCTCTCCTCTCCTCTCCAAGGCTGACAGCTTATGTTGCCAAGGTGTTTGTCATGGCCAGCAATCTGGTAGCGGTGCAAAGCAACATCATCTGTGACGCCATCAAGTTTCTGATTATGAACACACAGCAATCTAACGGCTTGTTTAGTGAAGTTGGAACGTTGACCAGTGGAGAGATGGTTGTGCGTGCACTGATTTCATCAAAGGGATAGTTGGGATTATTTAATGTGGGGTTGTATGAGATGCTTATTGATAGTCAGTGTAACACCTACAGTAGATGACAGTCGCCACAGTTCCAGTTTG
>JAJHUR010106084.1:1201-11507 GCA_027495735.1 Lutjanus campechanus
GTGTAATAACAGTATAAATACTGTGTTATAACATATAAAGTCCTGTAAGTACTGCGTTATAACTGTGTAATAACAGTATAAATACTTGTTATAACATATAAAGTCCTGTAAGTACTGCGTTATAACTGTGTAATAACAGTATAAATACTGTGTTATAACATAAAGTCCTGTAAGTACTGTTCTCACCCTGCTGAGTGTCAGTGTCGTCTGTTTGCAGCTTCGACAGCGAACTCTCAGTTTTCCGGGTTGGACCGACCGGCAGCTCTTACAGAACACAAAGAACGTACTGCAGGTACGCACACCTGTACACACGGGGACACACAGTCAGAGTACGACTACTGACAGAACACTGCAGTACTGACACTGAGGGGACCAACTCTGACCTTTCACGCCTGCAGCCTGCGCCTCCTCCTCTCGTGCCTCCTCTGCTCCTCCGTCACCTCCTCCGTCACCTCCTCCATCACTCCCCTCCAGGATCACGGCCAGGCCGGAGGAGGTGGAGGGGAGGCGCGAGGAGCTGAGGTCCAGCCTGGTCAGACTGTCCTGCGCCTCCTCACCTCCTCGTGCCAGACGCTCCTGCAGGAGGAGCAGCTGGGAGGAGGAGGAACCTGATGGAGGAAGGACGACATGTACGGTGCTCTGCTCCGGGAGGTCGCAGCCCTGAGAGGAGGAGGAGAAAACAATTCATCTGAAGAGATGGAGTAACCACGAGGAGGTGAGGACTCCTCCTCCTGTCTACACCCTCTCTGTTTAGTTCCTGACTTCACCTGTAGCGTGGAGGTGCTCCTCAGCTCCCTCCCAGCAAACAGGACCCTGAGCTGCTCCGGTCGGACTCCCTGCTGACTCCCCACCACCTCCTTCAGCTCAGCCACGCTCGCCTCCTCCTGCAGCTCCACCGCCACACCTGGGCCCAGGTTATACCGCACAAACACTGAGGAGACACACCGGCAGCAGGTCAGGTGACAGGTGACAGGTGACAGTTGTCTGGTCACAGGTGACAGGTGACAGCTGACAGTTGTCTGGTCACAGGTGACAGTTGACATTATGGCCAAATGCAAAATTCAAACTGCAGAACCAGAACTAACTCATAACGTTGTGAAAAATGATAAATGTGAGAAAACATGATTATAAAGAGGTTCTGTAGAGCTGCAGAGACTTAAATATACTAAATATCTTGTTCTTAAGATAAACGATGTTTGTTTGGTTCAGACTGGGTCAGAGAGAGCCTCAATAGAACTCACGAGAACAGTTGAACCACCCTACATCACAGTGGAACCTGGCAGAAATCAGGTCCTCAGTAGAACCACAGTAAAGTTCAGTACAGTGGTCATTGGAATCACAGTAAAGCTCAGCAGAACACAGTAGAACCACAGTAAAGTTCAACAGAACTCTCACCGATCATCGCTCTGTTCGTCCTTCAGTCTCCATCATGATATGGTTCGTGTTTACAGTCTACCGGCCGCGGTGCACTCTGGGTATTGTAGTGTCGTAGGCGCATAAACGTTACAAACGGCCCTCTGTAGAACTACAGTGCGGTGTGTCGCGCAGAGATGACGTCACCGAGCAGCAGGAAGTGTGTGTGTTTATGAATTTTAATAAACTTGGGTTTTTTTTCCCCTTCTTCTTTGTGTTTCTTCTCCGAGCTGCAGCTGGAGCTCAGCTCTCAGTACCGGAACATTACCGGAACATTACTGGCTTTTATCCCTCATCACAGTCCCGCCAGTGTCTCCAGATGACGGACAGTCCGGACTGCAGCGTCCTGCAGCGGAGGACCGGGACTACCGGGACCACCGGGACCACGGTGAGACACCGACACGTCAGTCACAGACCTGCGGCTGCTGCAGGGCGTCAGTACACACAGGAACACGTAGGAACACACAGGAACACAGGAACACAGAGGAACACAGAGGAACATATCAGCGGTGTTTATCATGTACATGAAGCTGAGTTCAGGTGCAGTGGGACATCTCAGTTTATTACTGTTATTGTGTCCCTGATGAACGTCAATAATCAGATATTTGATTGGAGAAACATCACAGCTGTGGTCATGACGTCACTTTTAAAAGCTGACGTCACGAAGAGCCGCTGACCAATCACAGCCATGAAACAATCAAATAAATTATAATTTAATCTTTATTATGATTTCAAATCAATACAGCGATAGATCACATTGTTAACAGATTTTAATCAAATACATTTTATATCAATCAATTATTTGACAAAGAGAAGTGAAATAAAAAATCAAATATTCTGATTAAATATTCAGAGTTGATCATCAGACTGATTGAACGAGCTGTGATTTTTTAAATTTCATTATTTTTTTAAATAAATAATTGTTTATTGAAAGATGCTCACTTGGATTCGATATATAAAATATATAAACAGTGCAGACAGCAGCCATGTTGATATGAAACAGTAAACACAGGTATTAATCATTAAGGTCTCGTTCCATTTAGTGCAGCAGAACCTGGAGTAGCTGCACCCTGCTCACTGTAATTTATCCTGCTTGTCATATGGTCATGTACCAAAAAATCAGTAATTTTACACAAAATATTAATTATAAAATGATTTTAGTAATTAAACAATGATTTTATTGTTCCTCCAGCATCTCTGATCAGAACCGTGTCCATAGAAACGATCTGTTATACAGAAATAACAGACCTTAGAACGCTGAAACAATCAGAATTGAGTGTTTAACAAAGCTGTGTAATAAAAATATATCCATTTATTTTATATGATGTCAGATACTCATTTTTATTCCTTTAGTTTTCATAATTTTTTTTCTTCTGTTGATTTTGAAGAAAATAAATTAAAAAAACGAAAAAGGAAAAACTAAAGAGATAAAAAAAATTAAATGAATAAATAAGAAATACAAACATCCTTTTGTTTATTCCTCTTTATATTTGTGCATTTATTTTCTTATTCTTTCACAGATTTAATCTTTTTTATGTTACTTCTTTGACTCTATAAATTCAGAGAAAGTGTTTCTTTTATTGGATCACTGACCCTCCTGCAGGTCGCTTCCACATATAAAACATTAACATCATCACAGACGTGTCAAAAGAAAACAGGTAGAAACAAATAAAACGGCAGAAAAACAAGAAAACTGAAGGTTTTATTTGACATGTTGGTTTGAGTCGCTGCAGTTTGACAGTGTGACCTGTGGGAGGCGCTGCAGGCTGATTCTGAACCTCCAACACACTGAACAGGACTTCATTATTTCAGTTTTATATCCTGGTTGTGTACTGTTGCCAGTAACTAAGTACATTTACTCAAGTGTAAGTAAAATGTACTTAAAGTATCAAAAGTAAAAGAATGTCTTATTTCACAGTAACTCACTAATCTGTAATATTATATTATTCTCTTTTTTATCACTAATGAATCAAAAGGATTTTAATGTTGTATTCTTCTGGGTAGATCAGTAATAGATTACTGGATATTGTATCCGCACTGTGTTTTTTTGTTGTTGTAAAAAGTAACTAGCAACTATTGGTGTAAAATCAATGTAGTGGAGTAAAAAGTTTTGATCCTTCCTGCAGGTGGTGAAGGTGGAGTCGGGTGTGTCGGGTGTGTCGGGTGTGTCGGGTGCTGCCGTCCTGACCTCGTCACAGAACACTGAGCTTCACTTCCTGCGGTCTCGGGTTCAGGAGCTGGAGAGAGAGAAGGCGGAGCTGTCGGCAGAGAACCAGAGACTGAAGAACATGTTGGTCCAAGGTGTGTCCTTCATCACTGTCACCTGTTCTACCTGCTCACAGGTGATCTAAGATCATCTGATATTGTTTTTATAAATTAAAAAAATTAAATTAAAACTTTATTGACTCCTGAGAGGGAAGTTCACACTGATCTGGTTTAAACTTGTCATGTTTTAATTAGCATGATCTGATTTATGCTAATCTGATTTAATATGACTACATTTCCCAGAAATCCCTGGGCTCCTGTCCACCATGTGGCAGACATTGGGCCAGGCCAATGGTCAGCACTCCGTCTCCATGGCAACAGGCAGGAGCGACAGTTACGCTCCATACTCACATCACCACCACTCGACCAATCAGGACGGAGAACTCAGCCCGCAGGTGTCCTTCCAGAAGATCCAGGAGGAGCTGAGCGGGGACATGCTGGAGTCCTGGGGCCCGCTGGGCTCTGAGGATGAGGAGGGGCCAGGAGGGGCAGACCTGGGCTTGGGGAGCCACATGGGGGAGGAGGCGCCGCTCTGCAGCCAGACCGACATGGAGGAGCTGAGGAGGAGCTGCTCTGAGAGCCAGTGTACTGCTGGACCCGCTAACGGACAGGTCAGATCCAGTTTACATTGAAACTGGTTTAATATGATCTGGTTTACATTGAAACTGGTTTAATATGATCTGGTTTACACTGAAACTGGTTTAATATGATCTGGTTTACACTGAAACTGGTTTAATATGATCTGGTTTACACTGAAACTGGTTTAATATGATCTGGTTTACACTGAAACTGGTTTAATATGATCTGGTTTACACTGAAACTGGTTTAATATGATCTGGTTTACACTGAAACTGGTTTAATATGATCTGGTTTACACTGAAACTGGTTTAATATGATCTGGTTTACACTGAAACTGGTTTAATATGAATTGGTTTACACTGAATATGGTGTACTTTGAAACTGGTTTAATCTTATCTGGATTAATATGAACTGAGTCACATTGAAACTGGTTTAATATGATCTGGTTTACACTGAAACTGGTTAATCTGATTTGATGTGGCCTGATCTGGTTTTAACCTGGTCTGTTGTGGATTGATCTGGTCCAGGTGAGCCAGGTGGAAGTGTATCCAGGCTCGGGTGTTCTCTGTGAAGTCCGCTCGTGGCAGGCAGCCAATCAGGCGCAGTCTCCCACGGCAATGGCCCGGACGTTGCTCATGGGTGTTTTTGACATGAACACGCTGATGAACAGTAACCTGCGAGGTGGGCGGAGCCGGCGGCCCGCCTTCCAACCTCAACGCAGCGCACTCGACCCGCACAAGATCAACGCCATCTTCAGTAGGTTCAGTAAATTCACCAAAATGTTCCTTTAATCTGTCCTTCGTCTCTGACAGTCTTCCTCTTCTCTTCCTCTCTCTGTTTCTTAGACGCCATCTTGGCTCGGTTTCCTCTCGCCAAGAAAGGAGTCATCGGCTCTGGGATCAACTCCAAACTGTCTGAGATCCGTTTCCGTTTACGGAGAGCCAATCAAGACCCCCGATTCGTCTGACGGACAGCTAAACAGCTCCTCCTACCTCAAAGAAAAAATGTCCAATCATCCAATGAGAAGCAGTCTGGAGCTGCTGGACCAATGAGCAGCAGTCGTAAAGATCATTTCAACCTCTGTTCAGTTTCAGGTCAGGTCTGGTTCTCGTGTCACTAAGTCAGGGACTCTGTTGTTATAGCAACCTGTTGGTGAGCTGTATGTTGCTGTGACTGGTAAACTACTCTAAAATGACCACAAAGAGACACAAAACGACCTCAAAGAGACAAAACAACCACAAAGAGACACAAAATAACCTCAAAGAGACAAAGCTACCACAAAGAGACACAAAATGACCACAAAGAGATGCAAAACGACCACAAAGAGATGCAAAACGACTACAAAGAGACAAAACAACCACAAAGAGACACAAAATAACCTCAAAGAGACAAAACTGACTACAAAGAGACACAAAACAACCTCAAAGAGACACAAAATGACCACAAAGAGACACAAAACGACCACAAAGAGACTAAACAACCACAAAGAGACAAATGACCACAAAGAGACACAAACTGACTACAAAGAGACACAAAACAACCACAAAGAGACTAAACAACCACAAAGAGACAAATGACCACAAAGAGTCACAAACTGACTACAAAGAGACACAAAACAACCACAAAGAGACACAAAATAACCTCAAAGAGACAAAACATCTGCAGAGACTGTTTGTAGTCATGTTTTTTGTGTCTTCAGTCGGGACAGTTGTTGATTTTTATGTTGATTTTATATTTTCACATGTTACAGGCGTGTTGTGACATCATGTGGTTTGAACTGTAGTTTTCATCCTAATGATTCTGTAGGTGACATCATCAACATGACATCATCAGTCCACACGAATAAAAGTCTCGTTGAATGACAGATTGGACATTTCCTCCTCTCGCAGCTTCACACCTCCTCCTCCAGGAATGTGTGTGTGTGTATGTGTGTGTGTGTGTGTGTGTGTGTGTGTTAGAATGTGTGAACCGTCCATTCAGAAGCTCCATTTGAATATGAATCAGCTAGCGCCAGGCGGAAAACACCCGACACAAAGGCGTTTGCCTTGACATTCTGCTTCACCTCCCTCTCTAGCTCTCTCTGTCTCTTCCCGTCCTCCCTCGTCCTCCCCCGTCCTCCCCCGTCCTCCCCCGTTCTCCCCCCTCCTCCCGGCCTGGACTTCCTGAAACAAGGCGTCCTCCTTCATGAAGACAATCTGCTATTCTGTCCTTCTGAAAGACGCTCTGAGGACTCGCTGAGACTGCCAAGGACAGAGACAAAGACACCAGGCGGGGGGAGGAGGTGGGAGGAGGGGGGAAGGGTCAGACCTCTCCTTTCAGACCACACGGAGGTCTGGACTGAACCCAGTCAGCCCACCACAGATCCAGATCTGCTCAAAGACGGCAGGAGACACTGTGGGAGGACATTTCTACTAAACATCTTTTTGATTTTAATATATAATAAATATATGACGGCGTATAGAATAATAAAATAAATAAATAAACAAACAGTTGATCATGAAGATTTATACTGAAGAGACCAAAAACATTTCCTCTGATCTTTCTTCATAAATATATACTTTATAGACTTTCTCCAGTCGACAAACTTTATGTGTTTAAGTTTTTCAACCAACACTGAGCAGCGGAACGTCAACCACTTTTATTTCTTTATTACACTTGACAAAAATATAAAACAGAACTTTGTTTTCTCATGAGTCCAAGTCAAAGATCTCAGACGTCTTCAGTGCACACAAAAGATTTGTTTCTCTCAAGTTCTACTGACGTCTTTGTCCTCAGAGTTTGTGCTTCACATTTACTTTAATTAATCTGACAGCCTGAGTCCTGAAGATATTCTGAGACGATTTCCATCACGTTTGGTAAAGATTCATCCGCTGACATCAAGTAAACAGTCACATCGTCCTCAACATGTATCCTGTTCTTCCTTTATATTAACTCCTTTAATCTGACACACAGTAACCACAAAGAGACACAACGTGTCCACAAAGAGACACAACGTGTCCACAAAGAGACACAACGTGTCCACAAAGAGACACAACATGTCCACAAAGAGGCACGTGTCCACAAAGAGACACAACATGTCCACAAAGAGGCACAACGTGTCCACAAAGAGACACAACATGTCCACAAAGAGACACAACGTGTCCACAAAGAGACACATGTCCACAAAGAGACACAACATGTCCACAAAGAGGCACAACGTGTCCACAAAGAGACACAACATGTCCACAAAGAGGCACAACGTGTCCACAAAGAGACACATGTCCACAAAGAGGCACAACGTGTCCACAAAGAGACACAACATGTCCACAAAGAGACACATGTCCACAAAGAGGCACAACGTGTCCACAAAGAGACACAACATGTCCACAAAGAGACACATGTCCACAAAGAGACACAACATGTCCACAAAGAGACACATGTCCACAAAGAGGCACAACATGTCCACAAAGAGACACAACATGTCCACAAAGAGACACATGTCCACAAAGAGACACATGTCCACAAAGAGACACAACATGTCCACAAAGAGACACATGTCCACAAAGAGGCACAACGTGTCCACAAAGAGACACAACATGTCCACAAAGAGGCACAACGTGTCCACAAAGAGACACGTGTCCACAAAGAGACACAACATGTCCACAAAGAGATTCCTACTCCTTTAATGTTATTATTTTACTCTATTTTTCTCTTTGCAGATTACAAATATAATTGGACACAGAGAGTGTCCCTGTCTTGCCCTTTTCTGGACTGAACATTTTGGACAGTTTGGACCTGTTTTTCAACCAGTGATCACCTCAAATGTTTTGTTTTGTCCACGACTCAAAGATAATCAGTTTACTGTCCCTGCCCCAATGGACTGAATGCATATTTACAAAAAACAATAAAAGTTTATCAGTTTGAACATTAAATAACTTGTCTTTCTTCTGTATTCAACAAATTGAAAATTTTTTGCAAATCACTGCATTCTATTTTTATTTATGTTTTACTCAACGTTCCAACTTTTTTTGAATTGTGGTTCCTGCAGGTCGCAGGAATCTGTGGACGTTTTAATCAAGAGTGAGAATCTAATTAACTAACGTTAGCTTCAACATGTGACAAGCAGCACTCATAGTTACCACCTAGCTTCAACTTTAGATTTTACAGAAAAGTGGAAACAAACTTGTCATCTACTCTGATTTTCATCTTTAATGTTTTAGTGTAAAAATAAAACCTGATCCAGGATCTGATCTGAGAACAGCAGCAGTTACATGATGGAACTTTCATTTTAGGTGAACTATTCCTTTAATTAAATCCCCTTCGCAATAAAAGCTTCTTCTGGTTGATTTGTGGAGTCTCTGCTGGTTCATTAGTCTGGCTCAGTCTAAAACCTGGACTAGGACCAGCCGGGACCTTTCCCAGGACCCCCTCCATCCATCACACCCCAGGACCGAGCACAAATACTACAAATACTGCAGGCTGAAAAAAAAAAGTAAAATAAAAATTTTACATAAAAATTAACTTTATGTCTGTTAAGGTAATTGTCTTGTTCTGATTGGTCCGTTAAAAGCTGCTGCAGAAGAACATTAGAACATGATAAACTCACATCTCCAGTCAGGATTCAATCAATCAATCAATCAATCAATCAATCAATCAATCAATCACTTTATTTGTCCCCAGTGGGGCAATTTGTTGTACAGCAGAGGGAGCAAACACAACAAAGATAAAACAAAGATAAAAACTAACTACTCTAAAAGACAAAATAAAACATACCACAACAATACAGAATACAGTGCGAGTCAGTGCGAGTCTGCGCGAGTCTGTGCGAGTCAGTGTGAGTCTGTGTGAGTCAGTGCGAGTCTGTGCGAGTCTGCGCGAGTCTGTGCGAGTCAGTGTGAGTCTGTGTGAGTCAGTGCGAGTCTGTGCGAGTCTACGCGAGTCTGTGCGAGTCTGCGTGAGTAGCGTGAGTCTGCGTGAGTCAGTGTGAGTCTGTGCGAGTCAGCGCGAGTCTGCGCGAGTCTGTGCGAGTCAGTGTGAGTCTGTGTGAGTCAGTGCGAGTCTGTGCGAGTAGCGTGAGTAGCGTGAGTCAGCGTGAGTCTGTGCGAGTCTGCGTGAGTCAGCATGAGTCTGTGCAAGTCTGTGCGAGTAGCGTGAGTCAGCGTGAGTCTGCGTGAGTCTGCGCGAGTCTGCGTGAGTCTGTGTGAGTCTGCATGAGTCAGCATGAGTCAGTGCGAGTCTGCGTGAGTCAGTGCGAGTCTGTGCGAGTAGCGTGAGTCAGCGTGAGTCTGCGTGAGTCAGCATGAGTCAGTGCGAGTCTGCGTGAGTCTGTGCGAGTCTGTGCGAGTAGCGTGAGTCTGCGTGAGTCAGTGTGAGTCTGCGCGAGTCAGTGTGAGTCAGTGTGAGTCTGTGTGAGTCTGCGTGAGTGAGTGCGAGTCAGTGCGAGTCTGCGTGAGTCAGTGCGAGTCAGTGCGAGTCTGTGCGAGTAGTGTGAGTAGCGTGAGTCAGCGTGAGTCTGTGTGAGTCTGCGCGAGTCAGTGTGAGTCAGTGTGAGTCTGTGTGAGTCTGCGTGAGTCAGTGCGAGTCAGTGCGAGTCTGCGTGAGTCAGTGCGAGTCAGTGCGAGTCTGTGCGAGTAGCGTGAGTAGCGTGAGTCAGCGTGAGTCTGTGCGAGTCTGCGTGAGTCAGCGTGAGTCTGTGCGAGTCTGTGCGAGTAGCGTGAGTAGCGTGAGTCTGCGTGAGTCTGCGTGAGTCTGCGCGAGTCTGCGTGAGTCAGCATGAGTCTGTGCGAGTCTGTGCGAGTAGCATGAGTAGCGTGAGTCAGCGTGAGTCAGCGTGAGTCTGCGTGAGTCAGCATGAGTCTGCGCGAGTAGCGTGAGTAGCGTGAGTCTGTGCGAGTCTGTGCGAGTAGCGTGAGTCAGCGTGAGTCAGCGTGAGTCTGTGCGAGTAGCGTGAGTCAGCGTGAGTCAGCGTGAGTCTGTGCGAGTCTGCGTGAGTCAGTGCGAGTCAGTGCGAGTCTGCGTGAGTCAGTGCGAGTCTGTGCGAGTCTGCGTGAGTCAGCGCGAGTCTGTGCGA
>JAJHUR010106085.1:1180-18409 GCA_027495735.1 Lutjanus campechanus
GAATGGTGTCTTTTGCGGTTAATTTTTAATGTCGCGGCTCGCGGACACTTGGATTACACCACACAAGCAGGATGGAGACATTTTGTGTTTGTTTTGTGTGTTTTTTTTAAACGTTTTATCCGTGGTCACCATTCACTGCCATTGTACTGGATGAGGCAGATACCCTGTTTCTCCTAAAACTCCAGGACTGTTTTGTGAACTGAAGACCTTCACCCATCATCACATCGGCATAGTGGTGAGTACATACTGAGTGGGTTATCATGTAAAGTGGAGTATCACTTTAACCCTAACTGTGCCCTGTGTCCTACCCAAAAATCAGCCTTTTCCCAATTGGAGATATGACTTTTGTCCCCAATGGGACAAGCCATCCCCAATTAACTGGTCTTCTCTGGTCTGAAATATAGGACTGCAACTAACACTTAATTTCATTATCGATTAATCTTTTAATCATTTTCCCGATTAATCAATTAGTTGTTTAGTCCATAAAATGTCATAACCTAAACTTAAAAACACCTAAACATGTTGATCACTGTTTACCAAGGCTCAAGACGACGTCCTCAAATGTCTTGTTTTGTCCACAACCCAAAAGATATTCAACAAGGTGTCACAGAGAACGAAAGAAACCAGAAAATACCCACATCTGACAACCTAGAATCAGATCATTTGGGCACTTGTTTCTTTAAAAAAAATTACTCAAATGATTAATCGCTCCGCTCAACTGAAACGTGTCCCCGAAAGTAGAGTAAGTCAGAAATAGACACACACACACACACCTCTAACATATTGAGCGTACTGCACCATTTTCCTGCAATTAATTATGTATGCACCTTCCCTATAAAGGAACATGATTTTCTAATAGAGGGATGCTATAGCGGCGCCATTATAAATACATTCATAAACACAGCAGCACATGTACAGTAAAGGCTGGCTCGCCTCCTCTTTATGTGGGGAAACTACTATGGCTTTTAGCAATTTAATATTGTAGGAAATGAACCTCCCCGACTGCCAGCAACATCCTGTTCCTCTACAACAAGGTAAACAGCCTGTTGTCCCCCTGGCATAAAAACCACAGCCATTGTTTCATAGTGAGCTCATTTCAAGCTAAAACACTGGCAGCTACAAGCTCCATCTATATACCATTGACTCTCCTTGTCCAAACAGTGCGAGTTTCTCTCTCATGTCACTTCTACCTAGGAGGGATCCTTCTGCAGCCTGAGCAATAAAACAACGCGAGCGTTCCCATTTTCTTTTCATCACAACAGATTGCTACCTCTCCTTCCTGCCCCCACTTCCCCTCCCTCCACGCATTCTAGCTGAAAATCTCCCCACTTCTCTCCCCACTGCTGCTACAATGGCCATTTTTGACTGATTTCCTGCTGGGGTGGTGAGCACGGAAAAACACATTTTGCACATGGACAAATACACAAACAATATGCAGGGACATACACCGCATACATAGAGAGACTCGCAGTCTATGCACCCGCTTGTTACACAAACAATCAGCATTGTGTTCACATACAGGTCACTGCGATGTTACCCGCAGAGTTTCATTTTGCCACCCACTGATAAACAATGGGAAAATCCTGATCAGAATCTTCAACTGTTCTCCTCAGTCGAGATGAACAAAATGAGCCGTGTGCCTCATCCATTTGTTTATTTTTAGACAGTATTGATTCATGCCGGTTCACTGCTAATGTACACTAAGCAGTGTAATATGCACTCGTGCTCTGATCCCTCTGGTGAAATGTGTGTTGTGTGCATCTGCGAGAAAACAAGTGTGATAAAACAATTTGCACCGATGCCGGCTGCTGGAGTGCTGGGAAATTGCATATATGAATAAATCAATGAAAACTTACTCAACATAGTATGTTCCGTACTGTGGATCGTCAATTTCCTCCCAGCCGTAAGGTAACTCTGCAAAAAGAAAAAAACAAAAAACAATGTGCCATTGTGTTGTAAGAAGGATGCAAATAGGGAGAACAAATAAAGATAACAGGATGGAAGAAAGAAACCGAAGTATCATGTGGGAGTTAAAACATGGTGGTGAGGTACAGCAGTAGTTACTAGTGTCTTTTCACACCTGACTGAGATGTTTAGCATAAAAAAGTAGCCATGAAAATAGGCTATAATCATTTATAAGCAGGGACATCCCTGAAAAAGATGTGTGGATGGCAGCATATGTCATTCCCAAACCTGTATGTACCTTTCAGTATTAATGAGGCCTTCACAGATGTGAAATGTGGCCATGCCACGGGCATCAACACACCCCCATATACCATCACAGATGCTGGCTTTTGAACTTTGGGACTGGTAACAGTCTGGATGGTCCCTTTTCCTCTTCAGCCCGAAGGACACGCCGTCCGTGAATTCCAAAACTACTTTCTGTCAGTCCATCTCAGACGAGCTCGGACACAGAGAAGTCGGCGGCCTTTCCAGATGTTGTTGATATAAAGCTTTCTCTGCATGTTAGATTCTTACTTGCATTTGTAGATGTAAATAGGGAGCGCACGTAAAGACAACAGAACGGACGGAAGAAGTGGAAGCAGAGAGAAGTCTGGGAGTTGTAACCTATTCAGTGGTCTGATATTCTAAGAGGTGATCTTGATATTGTAAGGGTATGGGTGGGTAGGAGGAGAATTTGTCTGGTGTTAGGGGGCTGTAGTGCATCTTTATTGTGTTTTATATGTTTTTATTTATTTAGTTATTGTTTATTTGATGTGGACATCACAATTACATTGGACAAACCAGATGCATTGTTTGAGTGTTTTAGCACATGTGCTAATTCGCAACACTTGTCCACAGGAGGCTTTTGAAATGATAAAAATGTGGACCCCAGGAAGAATAGTCGCTACCCTGGAAGGATTTTTCTTCCTCAAACTGGGATGTTTAGCAAAAGAAAACAGCCATGAAAATAGGTGACAGTAATTTCTAAGCAGGGACAGCTCTGAAAATCTGGATGGCAGAATATGTCGCTCCAAAACCTGTGTGTACCTTCCAGCATTAATGGGGCCTTCACAGTTGTGACAGTTTCCCCTGTGGGACTATTGACAGTCTGAATGGTCCTCTTTCCAGAGGACACAGCGTCCATGATTTCCAAAAACTACTCGTCAGACCACAGCACACTTTTCCTCTCTCTCTCAGTCCATCTCAGATGGCCCAGAGAAGTCAGTGGACTTTCTGAGATATAGCTTTGTCTTTGCACGGTAGAGTTTTTAACTTGGATTTGTAGATTTTAATAGAGAGCACACATAATGATAACAGAATGAAAGAAAGAAGCAGAAATAGGGCATCATTTTGGAGTTGTAACCCATTCAGACTTAGTGATAAGGTACAGCAGTAGTTACTAGTGTCTTTTTCCCTCCTGAATGGGATGTTTAGCATAAGAAAGTCGTCATAAAAATAGGCCACAATAGTTTATATGCAGGGACGTCCCTGGAAAACATATCTGGATAGCAGCATATGTCGCTCCCAAACCTGTTATGTACCTTTCAGCATTAATGGGGCCATCACAGATGTGAAAGTTGCCCATGCCACGGGCATCAACACACCCCCATTCCATCACAGATGCTGGCTTTTGAACTTTGGGACTGGTAACAGTCTGGATGGTCCCTTTCCTCCGCATCCCTGAGGACAGGGAGCACACATAAAGATGCCAAAATAGAAGAAAGAAATGGAAGTAGAGCATCATCTGGGAGTTGTAACCCATTGAAGATGGTGGTGAGGTACAGCAGCAGTTACCAGTGTGTATTTTTCCCCCTGACTGGGACGTTTAGCATAAGAAAGTAGCCATGAAAATAGGCTACAATAATTTAGTGAACATTTCTGTGGTTTCAACAAGCAGGCCGGCTGGAATGGCTGATGCACGTCATGCCCCGATGAACATATCAGGGCGAGCGAGAGAATAAAAGAGAGAGGGAGAGAGAGAGAAAAGAGCTCTTCACGCAAGAGAGAGCTTTGGAGTTGCTTTTCAGAAGCAACAAACCAACTAGCTTTCTGTCCGCCTGTAAAAATCCATTAAAACCCCGGCTGGAAGGGTCCCACTCCTTCAGCCGTGGCCGCTCTCTGTCTCTGCCTGCACTTAAGCCCACATTAGCATCCTGGGGATACAAAGGCACGTCTGGAATTCCTTAAAGTATACCCCGGCTCGAGATTTCCGAAAAAATTAGGCCACGTGACTGCGATGCCTTGGGTGACTCTTAGGTGACGTGTAGTTTCAAAGAGAAGCCACACAGTCATATTTTACCCTGGTTGGTTATTTAATTAACTGCGTGAAAGCATGTGAAGTGATGGATCATGTAATGTGGAGCATGTACAATAGAGGTATGCCCCTTATGTAAATGCATGTGCAGTGGTTAATGGAATGGACTGTATGCTCGAGTGGACCAGCTGAGCAGTGCAGTCTACGTACCTCCATCCTCACACTTCTCAGGGGGCTTCGCCTTCTTCGCCAAGCGGGGGTCCAGCCACGTGGTCGTCTTGGTATTGTGACTGCGGAGCACAAAGAGCAGCCAGTAAATATTAACAATAAAGACCTGTGCCAGCAGAGAAACCGCTGCCGAGGAACAAGCAGCCAACAAAAGGAGGAGAGAACCACAGCCATGTTATATTCTCCTGTGTAATATGCTGTCATGCACAAGGTTAGTGGATCCATCAGCTAACATCCAATCCATCCGTTTACATTCAGCTGTCACTTCGTTCATGGTTAGGTGGCCTTTTCAGAGGGGAGAAAAAAAACCCTCTGAATGTGAAACACGACAAACTCGTTTATCCTCAAATGCTTTAAACAACTGGGGTGTGTAATCAGGAGGAAAATCACAATGGTCCTCTGATATCTTCAGAGACAAGTGGCTTAGAGCCAAATATGAATAAAACACACAGGCTTACGTATGCACACACACACGCGCGCGTGCATGCACACACACACAGGCCCATTCACAGGCCCTCTGAGAGAGGTTTGTTTACTCAACTGTTCAAAAACCAAAGTATTGATTGGTTTAGTGAAAGAGCTCGACATGTCTTTATGTAAGGCGAAGAAAACAATTCAAACAACCGTGGCAGTCGCTGGGAATATATTAAGAAAAGTATTTATACCTTTCTGAAGCTCTGAGGTTTACAGTGGTGGAAAAGGTACTCAGATCCTTTACTTAAGGGAGAAATATTTAAGATCCTAGTGTTCAAAAATTAGTACTGCAGACCAGAGGTTGAAGCCCTATTTAATATACAATCTGTGGCTAAAATGAGTTGTTTCCCCCGCGCCCCCAATTCCAAAAAAGTTAGGATAAGTTGTGTAAAACATAAATAAAAGCAGAATGCAATGATTTCCCAAATTATTTTCATGTTTATTCAATTTAATACAGTTTAATACAGTACAAAGACAAGGTATAAACAATTTCCCCTCAGGGATCAATAAAGTATTTCTGATTCTGATTCCGATTCTGATATTTAATGTTTAAACTCTATTGTTTAAGTTTATTGTTTAAGCTTTATTGTTTTTGTAAATATACACTAATTCTTAATTTGATGCCTGCAACGCGTTTCAAAAAAGTTGGTATAAGGGCGACAAAAGACCAGGAAAGTTTGTGTGATGCTCAAAAAAAACAACAACACCTGTTTGTAACATTCGACAGGTAAACAGGTTAATGGATAACAGGTGACAGTATCATGACTGGGTATTAAAGGGACGTCCTTGAAAGGCTCAGTCGTTCACAAGCATGGATGGTGTGAGGTTCACCACTTTGTGAAAAACTGTGCGGGCAAATAGTCAGTTTAAGAGCAACGTTTCTCAACATAGAACTTTGGAATTTAGGGATTTCAACATCTACAATCCACGATATCATTGAAAGATTCAGACAATCCAGATAAATTTCTGCACATAAGGGGCAAGACCAAAAACCAACACTGAATCCCGATGACCTCTGACCCCTCAGGAGGCACGAACTGCACTAAAAACTGACATGATTATATCAAGGATATTACACGGGCTCATGGGCCTTACAACTGTAAACCAGTAAGCAGTGAGCACACTTTGTTGCTGCATCTACAAATGCAAGTTAAGACTCTACCAGGCAAAGAGAAACTCTTGTATCAACATCATCCAGAGACGCTGCAGACTTCTCTGAGGCTCGAGCTCATCTGAGATGGACTGATGCAAACGAAAAGAAATCATGGATGTCGTGACCTCTGGACTACAGGGAAGAAGAATCATCCAGACTGTTTTCAACTTCAAAAGTCTGCATCTGTGATGGTTTGGGGGGGTGTTAGTGCCCACGGCATCATGGGTAACTGTCACATCTGTGAAGGCCCCAGTAATGCTGAAAGGTGCATACAGGTTTTGGATGCTGCCATCCAGACAACGTCTTTTTCAGAGACGTCCCTTATTTCAGCAAGACAATGTTAAGACACATTCTGCTCGTGTTCTGGCTTCACAGTAAAAGAGTTCAGGCACCAGACTGACCTGCCTGCAGTCCAAACCCGTCTCCTGCTGAAAATGTGTGATGCATTATGAAGCACAAAATACGACAACAGAGACCCCGGACTGTACCTGAAGTCGTATATCACGCAAGAATGACAAAGAACTTCTTTTTCAAAACTTCAACCAATTATTGTCCAGAGTTCCCAAACTCTTAGCTGCTGACCCCATCCAGGAGAAACAACGTGCTGCAGGCAGCAAATTCAGTGAGTGTTTATTTACAAAAAACAATAAAGTTTATCAGTTTGACCATTAAATATCTTGTCTTTGTACTGTATTCAACTGAATATTGCTCGAAAATTTCTTGCCAATCATTGTATTCTGTCTTTATGTACATTTTCTTCAATGACCCAACTTTTTTAGAATTGGGTTTTATTATGGAATAACATTTTATTCTGTTTTTTATTGATAATGAATACACGCAAGAGCATTTTAATATTGTACTTTGTCAATGTAGAGCCAATACTTTGTATATCTTTGGGTAAATAATAACACTACCTCATATCATATTCGTATCGTATTCAAGTACAGTACTTGAGTAAATGTACTTAGTTACTTTCCACCACTGGAGGTTTGTTTAGTGTGAAGCCTGGAATCATCAACTCTTATCAGTCAAGTTTATTATCATGGTTGGATCAGTATGTGTGTATTTTGTCCAACTCACTCTTTCTTTTTCCTTTGTGTTTGAGCGTCTTGTTTTTGAGCTGCCATTTTTTAATAATCAGTGACGAGAGATGATGCGACTTGTAGATCACAAACCTGTCATTATGCGCCCAGGATCAAACTGAACCCCACTGCTGGGCTGATTAGACGCTGGCAGAAACATTCATCTGTGTTTCATTATGCATAAAGAAGATAGCAATAAATACAATGCTGTGTGACATCAGATTTACAAACAACACTTTCATTTTTAACACCACATCTTGCAACATACCCCACTGCAGTTGTAAGATGACAGAATTAACAAGAAGTAACAACAACGCAGTCGTCAGCTGCCCTGAATTTCAGCTGTCATCATCCAGCATACAAACAGACTGCACTACACCTGATCAAGCTAATACCAAAATTACCTGAAGCTTCATTTTACTGCTACGGCTTCTGTTATTTTTATATTTCTCTTATTTCATCAAGACCTCATTTGATCCTAATGACAAATAAATCTTAAACAACAGCTCACAAAATATAGTTTAATTTGCACAAGAGCTAATTTAACTAATTTCCCAAAACTGTTTTACTCAAACAGGAGTAATTATTATTATTATTTATTATTTTCAGTTGCAGTTTAATTCAACTTTTTTTCAGCATTTTGTTTATGGCAGCAGGCCAGGCTTTATAGGACCGACATGTTTGTGCTAATGAGGGAACTTTGCACCCAGAGCAATGTTGCAGCTCATTGATGTTTTTTTCATAATTTTTGGCAACAGGCCACCAGGCTTTCACCACACGGGCAGTTCTTGTTAGCAGAATCAGCTGATTGTTGAGGCATGTTAGTGGCATTTGTCTGCAAAAACAAAGTATATAAAATATTGCCTGACTTACGCTTTACACTCAGCTGGCAGTTTTATAGGCACAGCAGGATAAAACAAATGCAATTTAATACAACAGTCCTGCAATAACTCCTACGTTCATGAGGGTTTTGATTTCACAGGCGTTCATTCAACTTTATGATCATTTTGGAGGATGCGGTTTGTGCTGGCCAAATAACAGAAATACCTCTCTGTATAACGCAATATAGCTCAACACAAACACACAAATGACAATTTAATTAACAACGATTAAAACTGCTAAATTAACATTATAACTTCCATGAAAGCAGAAGCATAACTTTATGAGGCTACGTGCTAAACCTGCACAGACTTTGTATACATGGCAACTCACGGAGTATTACATAGAATTTCCACTGAGAGACGCTGCTTCAGAAATCACATATTATGCACGACACACCAAAAATGTGCACCATGATTCGACTGCTGTCAATAAACAGTCGTACGTATCTTTTCGGACGCATTGATCAGCGCATAACACGTCACTTCCTGAGAGCCTCCTTGCTGGTTGGTGATGCGTAACCGTGGTAACCTGTGCCAGTGATGAACTAATTTAAAAAATATATCACACCGAGCAAAGTTAAACCTTACTTACATTAAAATTAAAGCATTACTGGTGTTAGGCCAGCACTGCCTTAGTCGCTGTCAGCCTTTGTCTCTTTGTTGTTGTTGTTACAAGTGAATTGCATTGTGGGATATTTATGCTGGCGTAGTATCCAGTACCAGTACCCCCAGAAAGAGTACGCACTTCTGTTTTCACCATACGAAACAGCATGTTAATATGGCATTTCTGACACAGCTATAATGTCTTCTGATTCATTAAAATGTTTGCAATAAAGTGCTCAGTGCTGAAAGTAACTGTTATTTTAATGAGCAATTAATTAACCGATTTTCTTTTACTTAAAGGGTGGGCCTGATATTTTTGTCTTTTGAGATCTTTAGATCATTCTGTAGCTTCAGAGCAATGAAATTTTAGTCGCCGTGTGTATGTTTTAGCCATTTTTCTTTGACCCCTCTTAAAATGTTTTTTCCACGTGACCTGCCGCAGGTTTCCGCATGATGATGATATTTGCTGCCCCAGGCTGAGGCAGGTAGGGCATCGGCACTGTAACCTAAATTATTGCTTGTTTGCAAACGGCTGAGTGGGAGTTGTATTTGAGAAGCCTGAAAAAGACAGCGGATGGAGCTGCCCTTTAATGGTTTAATTTATGAAAATGTCAGCTAAGACTGCAAATACCGCTTACAAGTCCAAAGGTATCATCTTCCAAATTGCTTTTTTTTAACCTGTTAAAATAGTCACAGTTTATAATAAGACAGAGAAAGACTGGAAAATGTATATACACATATTTTGAGTTGATAAATCACCTAAAAAGAATGAATTTCTCACTATAAATATGATGAACTTCTGCTGATATTGCTGATATTTATATTTTATTTGTTTCAGCACTACCTGCCGTTGGTCACATGACCCGCGTGTTGTGTCTTCCACTTACTCTATGAAGTAGACCATGCCGGTCTCAGTGTAAGCCATCTCCCAGTTAAGGGGCAGGGGCTCCAGGCTGTCATCGCGGGGAAGAGAGCTCCACGTGCGGAAGTCCATGGTGCTGCTGGACTGGGTGTAGCTGGGCACCGCTTTCCTCCACTCTGCCCCGTCTTTGTGGTCTGGAAAGAGAGGGATGGAGAGAGAGAGACAGGGTGGTTAAAGGGTAAAAACGTGGAGAAAACGGAGCAGACGGAGTGGACGGTTAGCTCGCAGGAACACCTCTGCCTTCCTGTTCTCCTGCCTGCTGCAGGGGAGTGGAGGGAGAGCTGATGTCACTCATAGGATTTGCATGTGAGTGATTGTGTGTGTGTTCGCCAAAGGGCTATTTTGCATTTGCATGTGCACACAGTGGTGATGCTTATGCTAACGTGTATATGTGCGTTCCCTGTGGGTTGTAATGATAGAGGCAGGGATTGACATTAGAAAGGGCCATTTGAGCCCAGAAGCGTTTGTGTATGATAATACTTTACTGCTGCTCTTTACATACTGTATATTCTACTGCATGTGTAGACACTCCCCTTTAATGAGAAACCGCTCTACAATGAACATGAAACGTACAACAAAGGCCTCCTAATTCACTTAGCACTTCATGCCTTCCCTCAGAAGATGCTTATAAAGGGATGAAACACGAGTGCTTTTTATCCCTTTTCTTTTTATACGGAGCTAACCTCCTCACAACAGACAACGATGCCAAAAGATGTTACACACGCCACAAAAAAAGCATTTCTGGGGGATGTATTTTCTACAGATTGTTCCAACTGAATTTTAGATTGGGTTTATAATTGCTAAAAAATCAAACCGCAGAGCCCCTTCAGCAGAATCAACATGTTCGTTATTTGCAGCGTTGAAAACACCCTTTCTTTTTCTTCTTTTTTTTTTGTCGCTCTGATCAAAAACATATACTTTTGTTTCATATTTAAAGGCACAAACACACAGCACAAAACGCAGCAACAATTCATTAGAAGGGGTGTTTATAAGTCTTAATCAATAACATTCTGAAATAAACACATTGTTTTTTCTGGGACTGATCATGGAAGTCTGTAAGGAGTAAACAATCTTGCCTCCTTCTCGTCTCTGTTGAGTGATGCATTAGCACAATACCAATCGGCACTTTCCCACAGCAAGCTCAACCTTGTCAGTGTGCCAACGTCTAGCAGAATCTGGCCAGACTGGAGATCCCGGTCAGTTCGGGACTGAACGCAACACCCAAGGCCGATGACCGCCAGTTTGATGTCAGGGAATACAGAACTAAGGTGGCTTTCTCGCCAGGTTTGGCTCCTGCTAATCCTCCTCCTAATTAAGTGGCTGGCTCAATGGCTAATGCAAGCTACAGTTGAGAGCAACAATTAAGTTAGCTAGCTAGCTATACATCAAGTAACACTGTAAATCACCTCAGTACTGTAGCCTGCTCTGTTATCAAACTGGCCTTATAACCAATGTCATCTTTATGACAAGTCCAAATGGGACTGAGCTAACTAGCTAACACCAGCTACAGATAACTGCAGACAGTGGTTAACCTACTTTAGCATAAAGTAAACTAGCTAACTGCTATCTGTCCGTCAGCTAACTCTGTAAAGTAAATCACCTCGGTACAGTTCTCTGTTATCAAACTGGCCTTATAACATTTAATGACATCTTTATGACTTTATAACACATTTTGGTCAGAAATGTACCACTTTAGTTGAAGTCCAGGAAATTATTCATGACACTGATACAAAAGCTTTTGACAGAGTAATAAAACATAATGACATCTTTATGACATGTTCAAAATGTACCACTTTACTGGAGGTCTTATGGCAGGCAGTGTCAGAACCAACCACGTATGACAGTGTAATGACATGTTAAAACATAAAGCTAAACAGTTCCTTTAATAATGTCAGGTTGTCATTATACACACACATGCATGGCTTTTGTAACAGTGTCATGAATAACTTCCTGGACTTCATGTAAAGTGACGCCATTTGGACTTGTCATAAAGATATCATTAAATGTTATAAGGCCAGTCTGATAACGGAGTACAGTACTGCTGTGAACTTGAGGACCTCAGCGCTCCTTCAGGCTCCGCCCTCAGACTGGTTATCATGGCTGGAACACGTGTGCATGTTCATTAACACTTTATTTGAAGTGGTGTGCATAAGACTGTCATAACCATGTCCAGACACTTGTCAAGAACATGAAGAAGTCTTTATGAATGTTGTAATTAGGTGTCATTTGGTCAAATATGTCATTTTTAATGCAAACTTGACATAGTTTGAGATGTCTTTGTTATGACAACTTAAAATGAATGAAAACAAAAATGTCTTTGCTATGACAACTTGACATTATCAAACTTAAATAATGTTTTAACATTACACTGTCATATGTGGTTTGTTTTGAAAATGGCCACCATGAGACCATTATAAGCCTCAAACAATGTCAACTTTGCATTAAAAATTACCAAATGACACTTCATGACAACAATCATAAAGACTCTTCTTGACATGACAGGTGTCCTGACATGGTTATGACAGTCTTATGCACACCCCTTCAAATAAAGTGTTGGTGAAAATGCACGTGTTTGAGGACGTGTCATGAGAAGCAGCCTGCGGGCAGAGCGTGAAGGAGAGCTGAGGTCCTCAGGTTCACGGCGGGGTGAGGGCCCACTCAACGATACGAGTCAGATGGGTTACAGTGGTACTGTGGGGCAGCAGGGGGGAGAGGAGGGGAGGGGAGCAGCGGGTTGTGTGTGCGATAAGGACAGTCTGAGCAAAGATGGGGGGGAAAGCTGCAGTCAAGAGTTCAGAGACTTAGAGCTCACATTTTCCATTAACCTCTTTTTTCATTCGACCATAACTCTGCCCATCTATGGCCGGTCTGAGACTCCTCTGCCACAGCTGTGGGCTGCAGCCGAGCAGTCATTTGTGACTGGTTTCTTTCCATAAAAAGAACTCCTGGATGTCTGGGAATCGTTTTGTGTTTGATTTCAATATGACAGAGCAGTTGGGTAAACAGACTTTGGATTTCTGTGAATCCTTTGTACAGCTGAGCAAGCAAGTGTTTGAGCCGTGACTGTCAAAACAATGTTTCATTCTGTAAAAAAACACAACAACCCCCCCCCAAAAAACGTACCATTTTCAGCTCGGACTTGCCTCAGTGTTAACCCCAATTCTCCCACTATAAAAACCCAGGTATGGCGCACAGTATGTGACCTATTTCTGTGGCAGGGCTGTCCTCCTTGTGAGCATTAAGGACAGATTTGTTCCTCTGAGAGCTGAAGAGTCGTCCTGATTGATCACACACACGGTGTCCTGCTCTCTGGATGACACTTCCTCAAGGTGACCGGAGGTACAGTGTATTAGAAGGTAACCGTGACGGCGTTGTCAGCAGAAGACTTATACTTAAACAGTGGAACCAATCTGAATATGTGTGTCACTTTGACGACGGCATGTCAGCCATGTTTAATCATTCGATGTAGCTTATTAGCAGATCAGTATTAAATGGTTTCATGCTGCAAATGACAAAAAAGGAATTCTGTGGTGTCTATGCATGCAGAAAAGTTTAGTTTTATTTCTGCATCTACTTTGATAAATGATTAATCATTTTGAGTCAATTTCTAATTTTAAAAAAAGTCCAAATTCTCTGATTTCAGCTTCTTAAATGTGATTTGTTTCTGGTTTTTTTTACTCCTTTCCGACAGTAAACTGAATATTTTTATCAAGTGACAAGATTGTGACAGGATTAATTAATCAATTAATTGATTTGAGACTTGTCCAGGGTGTATGTAATGGATTACAACAAATGAGCTCTCAGCGGAGCACCGACGACAAGCAGTGATGGGCCGAGGAGAGTGAGCAGGCTGAGTGAAGAGTGTCGGATTTGGAGCCTGAGCAGAGAGGAAACAGGCGAAATTACAATACCAGTAATTCTCTTAAAGTGATGCAGATACCACTAGAGTACTTAATTGGATAGGTTTTTTCTCCATGAAGAACACTTAAGAGTTATTGGCTGCGAGCAAAACCATAAATTGTCTCTTTTTTTTTTGTAGATCTGGATCCCAAGAAGGTATTGTTTGACTGGAAAAGTTTCAAAACTACTTGGTACTGGTGTTACTTATGTCAATAAATACTTTAAAAGTTTTGAGTACCAACACCCAACCCTACTGGCAGCCGAAAGCCCGTTCTTTCTCTTTGTTTAATATTGTACGAGCGACCCTGGAAGAACCTAGACGAGCGTATGCCAAGTTTTCCAGGGTTGTGTGGCCATGACAATATGCATTAGTGTCTATCCTGGCAGGAGAGGTTTCTCCCATTTTTTTCCTTGTGAGGCTGTGGTTACATATGCATGAATTTTGGTCGTCACGAGGAGTTTAACTTTGACTGGCGAAATCACAGCCTCAGCCAATGGCATGTACGTACTTGTTTGTGTCTCTGCAGGTGATCAGAGGGTTTTTTCTAACCTGATCAAGGGTCTAAAGGACAGAGGCTGTTGATTGTAAAGCCCATTGTAGAAATTTTGATGTGATTTGGGCTATATAGACGAAATTTGACTTGACCTGACTCGATTGTAACTGAGACTTGACATGAGACCCAAATCAGGCTGGGTCCAAATTTTAGTCAGTCTACTTGGATCAGAGAGGGTCCTGTTTTATTTCAACAGGTATGCGTGTTGTCCAACATCCAAATGACAAAAATGAGAAAAGAGACCGAGCTGTTGTTGTTTCCCTATTTGGGTAAACACCTTTTGGAATGGATCTAATTATCCCTGGGATTGTATCTGACAGCCTCCCCTCCGGGTCTGTTTCTTTGTTTGGAAACTCATTTATGCATTTTCCAGGTGGATTTTCCATGTTTTCATTCAAATTATGTCCAAAATTTCAGATCCCTCTACTGATTGCAACACAAACAAAGTTCTACACACCTCCCCCCAACTGAGGTAGTGGAAGAAATCTCAGAGAAAGATATTTAGAAACGTGGACAAACAAAGTCAAAACCAAAATGGCATTACTACATATCAGCGGAAAGTTTCAGTAATAGGTTTTGTAATTTGTGGGAATAGCTCTTGCAGGCAATTTCACCCTCACGTTAGTTCTTAAAGACAAACTATATATTAAAGAGTTTTCAAGAGTTTGCTGCGGTAATTACATTTTCCTGTGTAATAAATCTCCTTCACCTGGCATCTAATTAAAAAAAGAAAAACACCATTTGATGTGCGCAAACTACTACAACCTTGACGGACAAATAAATGAGAAGTGGAAGGGATGAGAGCTTAAAAAAGATGATCCATCTGCTCAGGATGATGTATTCAAACAATCTTTTGCTGTTTTATGTGACAGATTGAGATGTGTGCCGTTCTGTAGTATCTCCAAACACCCACCGGGCCCATCAAACTGTACACAATCTGCAACAAGCCAAAGTCTGTACAACAGAATCAGACAGTGACATTGACCTAATGTGGCAATTCCACAACCAAAGGACAAACAGAGTTCAGCTGGATCTCCGTTATTTAACATGACATTCTGTGCTTTGACATTTACTGACCGGGCAATCCATTGACCAGCGGTGGCCTCTCATCATCATCCTCCTCCTCGGGGACGGCGCTGTCCTTCCTGTCCATCTTACTGACTGAGGTGGTGCGTTTCCTGGGGACCTCGCCGCCGTAGTCTTCATCAAACAGCACCTGATCCACCAGGTCAGGCTGCACCAGGTTGGGCTCCGCCGGAGGCTTCGGGGTCCCATAGTAGTTACCTGACAGAGTGAAAGGATGGTGGGGAGCAGAGAGAGGAAGAGGCAAATTAGGGCGACTTACTAAAACAAATGCAATCACAAAAGAGATGAGGGAACACAGAGGGAGCTAGAGTTCAGACCAACACAAAATGAAAAAGCACAGTAGAGGAACAAGCAGCACCTGAACCCCTCACATTCAAGTCACAAATCACTGTATCTCCGCAGATGCTCCTATATTTCAACACCTACAGTTAAAACAAGTTCATCCACTTCAAAAGCTGGAAAGAATATTTTCATTTTAATCAAAAAAATGTGGACATTGTGATACCAAAAACGCATGCAGCGTACATTGCAACCAGTAAAATCAGTGCTGTACATTGTTCTGTTTGAGCTGTAAACGATCTAGAGATATATTCAAGGGGTGGGAAGAGGGTGGCATGGAAACTTTTAAGGGGCAGCCAAAATATATGCCTATTTATCTGCAAACAATCACATATATCAATATCGAAATGAAGATATTATTGTGGTGCATGAGTCCAGCAGTGAATAGAAATATCAAAAGGTTGCAATACGAAAACATTCAGGGCTCTGTTCTACACCCAGTGCGAAGCTGTTGCACTGGTGGCACAGGTCTGTGCAGCCACGAAGGCAAAACCAGGGTGTAGCCAGGCGCATTTGCAATCTTGTGCATTGGAGTAAAATCACTTGCACCTTAGACACCAGCTTCTTCTTCAGGGGCTTTGGCCAGCGCAGCTGCATAATAATGATGATGATAATGAATTATAAAATATAACAGAATTTAAAGGTGCTTTTAGTGTAAAACATAACCAGTTACATATCTGCATGACATTTATGGTTCATGTAGTGTCTTACTTTTTGCAGGCATTCATGTGAAATAAACTATTTACACATGAAACCTGCTTGGGAGACGTCCTGCCGTCTCCATATGTTGCACGCCCTCGCACTTTCACTTCTCAAACCAGGAGATCTGTCTCCTCTTTTCTCTGCGTTTCCTCCTGGTAAATCCACCCTCACGCTGCCACTGCTTGTGCTCCTGGTGCACCGGCTTCTTAAAGGTGTTGACAGCTGACTTTCTGATTGGTTTATTGCATGCTCGGCCGAAACTCGCCTGTGAATTAATCGAGGTACTTGGGCGCAGCTGATAGGTGTATCCCGCTGTGCACTGCTGGTGCAAGGAGCAGGACAGGCCAGGAAACTTCTGTGACCTTGGCGCAAGCTGGCAGGGGCAGTTTTGGACACACCTTGAATAAATTAAATCCATTGCTCCTCACGCTTTCCACTTTAGATCAGCATAAGATAGGGCTCTCATTCATTCATTCATTGTTTGTAACCACTTATCTCTGAAGGGCTGTTTTATTTTCAAATCGTCTTTTTTCACTGAACATAACCCATCACTTAGCCTAAAATATCACCAGAGCAGATCATTAAATTAAATCCGGGGTTAAACTGCTCTGCGCTGGCTGTGCCACTGCTTTCCAATGGAAAGAAGCAGCTCCACCCAACTAGGCGGAGGCGCTACCCCTCGGCACCAAGCGCTGTTCTGAAAGTTCAAACTATTTGAACTTTGACCTTGGCAGCCGCTGACCTTTAAAGCGCAACCAATGAGATAACATCTGTAAGTGACGACGTCGCCGGAAGCAACATGCGTGCAAGCAGAGGAGGGAGAGAGTGATGAAAGAAAAATGTTTCAGAGTTCCCCAAACTCTATAAAACAAAATTAAAAAGCACATCACAATCTTGCCAGTAAACATAATGCATTGCCCCCCCAACTTCTGTAATGAATCAGGCGCCCTTGAACTACAGTAGCGTGCCACGAACAGTGTGAGTTAAATGAGGTAAGGAGAAACAGTCAGAGATCAGCCACCATGTCTAACATCACTCCACTGGATTTAAATCAAAAATTAAATCTCTAAATGTCACACACCGGCGCTCGAGGTTGACTATTTACAA
>JAJHUR010106087.1:1123-32541 GCA_027495735.1 Lutjanus campechanus
CACTGAACTCCAACTCCAACTCCAGAGTGTGTATTTTCAGAGGAGTGGACTTTTGTTTTCAGGATAACAAGCGTAGCGTTACATTGACAGATAACTGACAGTTATAAACAGCTGATCAACTTATAGTGTAGGTTGTGGCATGTTATTGTCAAAATATAATGTTGAACCTGTCTTGTGCTCCTGCAGCGTTCATGCAACCTGCCTGAGCTTCCTCGTGTCTGGGGAGGAGGGGTCAGGGGGAAATTTAACCTATTTAATATACAGTATATGGCTCCTATTTTGATTGTAGTATTTTGTATTTTGATGCGCAATTGTTACGTATTGCTCCATTAATTTTTCTTTTTTTCATTTACTTTCCTTGAAATAATGTTTCCCATTGTGCATAAAAGTTGCTTGCCTTGTAAAAAAACATGTATTTTTATTTGTTTTGAAGGATTTATTGGCTTCTTCTCTGCATAGTTTTAGAATAGCGTTGAAATTTTCCATAACTCTGAATCTCTCACAGCTGCTGCCGTGCACCTGTGCTCACGCCACCTGCACAAAAAAAAAAAAACAACAACCCTCCAATCCAACTCTCCTGTACAACCACCAATGCTCCACCTCCCTGTCTTCATTCAAGGAGCACCTTCCTAGCTTTTTGTTGTCGTGAGTGACAAGTGGATTAAGGGGCTCTGGCAGATGAGACTCCAGGTAGCAGGAAGTCAACCATGACAAAATTAAGCAGACCTGACAGTGGCTGCTGAGTCAGTTTCTCAGGAAGGGAAGGCAGGGGGCGATGAGAGGAGAGAGAGTATCCACACACACACACGCACACACACACAAAGTTACTGCATAGCTGAGTGGACTGCATGTCCGATGATCAAGACTGATGGACCTGTAGCATATGTCAAGAGGTGAGGCTTCGTCTGAGTGTGGAAAAGGGCTCGGAATGGATTGGTGATTGAGTGAGTTTGTGAGTTGGTTAATGGGAATGCAGGCATGCAGGATGGCTTGTCTTTCACCTATCAGGTACTGCATCCTCTGAGAGTTAGTAATGACTTATTTGAAACTCACTATGGAAGTCTATTTATTCTTCTAACGGGATAAAATAACGGCTTAATAGGCTTGCTCTATCAAGTGAAACAAACATGGCTGTGTGCACATACTGTAGGGCATAAAGAAAGTAGAAAGTGGTGTACAGTGGGAACGGCTGAGCTCTTATAGTGTTTGTTGTTGTTTTTTTTTGTTTTTTGTTTTTTTGGTACAGTGTAGGCCTGGGCAATGAAATAATAGTGATATGTATTGATAATGAAATCAATAAAATGCCCAATAGTTTCACGCAAAGGGACAGTTCACCCCAAAATGAAAAATACAGTTTTTTTTAAAACTTGTTTTTAGTGCTAACCACCCTTCTAGATAGTTTTGGTGTGTGTTAGAGTTTTGGATATATTAGAGATGTATGACATGGAGATGTCTGCCTTCTCTCAAATATAATGGGACTTAATGGCACCCCGCTTGCAGTATTTCAAATGTACTTTTCGGTGTTTTGAGCACCACACGCCGAGTGTAATTTAGTCCCATTATATTGCAGGGAGGGCAGAAATCTCTATAACCAATATCTCCAAAACTCGGCAACTCACGCCAAAGAAACATAGATGGAAAAATAGCACTACAGGCCAGAAGGAAATATATATAGTTTTTTGTTTTTGGGTGTGAACTTTTTTAAATGCATTAAATGCAAACCACCATGAAAGCGCATAATCAATACGCCTCATACGTCTCATAAACATTCTATCATATCCCTTGTTAACAGCATATTATCAGTGACATGATCATTTACTGTAACAGGTGTGTTGTTCAGTTGAACTATCAACCTGTGACAGAACTCGTGTCGGGTATTGGTACTCAATATCCTTTAGGTGTCAATTACCCAGTACCAAGTAGTATTGAAACTTCTCCAGTCAAACGATACCTGCATTCAATCTTTTTTGTACTCAGATCTAGAAAAAAAGACTATTTATATGATTTCACTTGCAGCCAGGGACCACAAGCATTCTTCTATATAATGTGCCAAGTGATTTCTGCTGCAGCTACAGCAAGTAGCTACATACAACCTGCGGTAGTGAGGTCGAGCACAGAGTTGACAGTTCTGCATGCCGAGATACAACGAGACAAAACTTTTGAAAGTATGGAGGTTAAAAAAAAAAAAGTGTTGAAGGTGTGAAGTGAGCTATCACTTTAAGGGTATGGGTATTGGTCCTGGTAATTTAAACAATACCCAGCCCTAGACATGACACCAGAAACAGTGTGGAGTGAGAAAAATGAGTCCAGACAGTGAGGAAATTGTCAATAAAAATGACAGGTCAGCTCAGCTTAAGTCTATCGCCTGTGTTCCTTGAGAAATAAAGTGGTTAAAGTCAAAGTAAGGTGGTCACATTCATCCTTTTTTCTTCCAGTCTTTGTTAAAAATAGACAATTAGATTTTTTTTTAAAAGATCAATATTTATTCATATCGACTGAACTGAAATATTGCATCCTGCATTACTAGTGCACCAATAACATACATACTAGTTTTTTCACATTTCCTGTGTTTTAGGATAATTCCTGACTAAGCATACTGGTCAGCTGCCCCAGGGTCCCTTAAAGCTATAAGTTCACTGTATGCAATTACTCTGTGGTAATTTAATTAACAAAATCAATGTTCAGTGCCTTAAGGAAAGTAAATTATTATATGATCTTAAATTCCTGTCTTACAAAGAGGCCCAGGGTCAAAATTAGTTCAAGATGCACATTGCTACATAAATATGTGTTTAATCAAACTAATCAACAAAAATCAAACTAAGAAGCACACCAAAGTCCTAATATGTACTTAAATTAAATTTCAGGGCGCACACATTGGTATAACCAACAATTTATTGTAATTTTCACCATTACAGGCAGACTGGTAATGTGGAAAAAAGGGTAAAAGGTGAAATGGGAATAAATACATTGTTCAGGAATATATTATCAGAGAACAGAGTTGGTGCAGCCTTCAGTAATGGCCAATCACATTAACTCCTCTCATCTCAGCAGACAGTTTTCTAATAGAGTCCAGGGCACCTTCCCTCCAAAGAAAACTGTCTCCTGTCCTCTATACTATCATTTGCATTGCATAAAACTTGAGTGGCGTATGCATGGATATAATGTGCACAAAAGGAAATACGTGGAGCTAATGGATAGATATATTCATGCACATACTGATCTTTATGTCTTTGTTACATTAAATAACATAATATATTGGTGAAATGAGAGTTGAAAGAGCTTAAAATAGCAGCAGATAATGTACAACATGTTTTGTGGGAATATAACATTTTTAAATACCATTAAAGATGTGCACAACCGTCAGCTCTACGTTGTAACATGTAACCAAAATCATCCGAGGCCGAACTTGCGTTCTCGTGTCTCTCGACTATAAATAAAGGCAGCATAAATTGCAGTCCTCCAGTCACGTTGGCAGCAGACAGACAGTGATCAGAATGTGCAGAGAAAGCAAAGTCCAGCAGAAGGCATGGATCTATAAACACAGAGAACAAGGGCTTTGCTCCTCCAATATTGATTCAGTATGGCTGTGAGACCTGCTTTGGAGTGCAAACTTACAATCAGGATGAAAAACACGTGTCAATACAGCAGAAATGTTTTAGACATTTCCTGTCTGCAAGTAAGCAGGTTAAACATCAGGTTCACTTTGTTCCACTTTAATATTTTTTGGGAACTTTGGCCTCTGTTCATTAATTTATTTATGATTAGCTCTTTTACCAACAGTTTGTCTGCAGCCACTTTAATTGTAGCATTTTGCATATACTGAGCAACACAAATGCTTTCATTTGAATTATTCTGAAGAATTATGTATGTATATATGATTATTATATTCATTACTGCACTGTAATAAAAATAATAGCAATACTAATAATAATGGAGCATCTTAAAAGCAAAATTGTACCATATTTATGATATACTGAGCAACTGCTTTTCTTTTTCTTGAACCCTAAGGGTCAGCGAGAGGATAGCCATCGTTTATTCGATATTTATGAATGGCCAGAAATCACAAAGTAAATGTATGCAGATGGAATAATACAAAACTACTGATGCAATGAATAAAACTGCTGATTATCTGATTTTTTTTTTCCTGACATTAAATATGTTCTATTCCATCAAAGATGGATTTCTAGCCATGATAATTATCAGCCTGAGGCAAACATCAGTGAACACAGGAGCTGCAGTGGTAGAAGAAGTACAGAGATCTTTTACCAAGTGAAAGTAGAAATACCATAGTCTTATTTAAAACAAAACAAAAAAACAAATAAACTCCAGTATAAGTAAAACTCCTAAATTCATAAAATTTGTAAACGTACAAGGATGAGATGCAAGGATACAAGGTAAAAGAACACTATTAAAACAAACATACAATTACGGTTCATATAATTACAAGCAAAATACTAAAACAATTCAGGTACAAACACAGGCTAGATGGCAACTATGACTAGTAAATATCAGCTGAATGTAGCAGAGTAAAAAGTACAATATTTCACTGTTTATAGAGAACTACAAAGTAGCACAAAATCATCGTTATCATTATTGGCATTATATTAATTGTATTTTTAACGTTAGATTGTTAAAAGCCCCCTATATTGAACTGTGTACAAATTACAATTACTGATCCAACAAGATTTATGCTTTAGGTCAGTTAGCCTCATCAAACCACCTACACAGCTTCATTTGAAAACCTAGAATATCGGATGAAGAAAAAATACAAAGTCAAAATAGTTATAAACTACATTTTATTATGAAATATGCCTGCAAATCAATGGCTTTTCATTGCTTCTTACACTTAATGCCTGTCTCTTTTGCTCTGTGTATATTTTCTTGCAGTGCCTGTAACAAGGTACAACAGAGGGGACTTCAATATCAAGCAAACAAATGCGGTCAGAAAACCTTGTTGATTAAACCTTTGTTACCCAGGGAGCGCCCATTAGCCAATAAAGCGAAAAATAATAAATCCTCTTGAAAAGTAGTTTTACAAAACACCGACCACAATTGCATTTGATTTTGAGGAGAAAAAGAGTCTGCATATTGTGCAGATGTCAGGGACAAGCTGGTGGATGCACCCTCCCTTCCACAAAATGTCCCAAATGGGTTTGCCGCCAACTTTTCTTTGGCTCTTCGCCTGATATCACAGAACTGTTTCCTATGATGGATAGCAGTAGGCTATTCCTAGAACCAAAACAAAACAGTAACCAAATCTGTTACACTCCCCTCAGGATGTGCAACACACAGGTTCGGTTGCTCATGTAAGATGTGGTGAATCCACATATGGCAAATCGGAAACCAAGAATCTGTCACACGCCGTGCCTAGTGAATCATGCGGCTGTAGATACAAGCGAAGGCTAGAGATAGTTGTCGTAACCAAACAAAATCCATGTTTACATCTAAATCAACTGCACAGATTTACACTTGAAATATTATATGATTTAATGTCCAAATAAAATCACTTGAATCATCTATTTGTGCATTCAAAAATGATTAAAAGGAAGAAATGGCTCTGGGGTAATATCGGAAATTGTCCTTTTCATCTCAGCCGGCTGGAGGGGCGTGTCTGTGTTTGCTGCAAAAGTGCCCATATGGTAGATAAAACATGACAAAGTGCCCTCTACAGAGGCCCAATGTGCAAGAAAACATGAAAAGTGCCATACAGGCTGCATCACTACTCTCTGCACACTGGTTGTGCCTTTTTAAAAAAAAAAAAAATTTCCACTCCTGCTCCCCAGACCACCACCGCCGTAGGCAACCAGAGACAAAGTAAACAAACTTGCGCTGTAGCCTACAGTACATGTCATGGGCAGACAGTGTGTGTTGTTAGTGGTGCTGAAGAGCAAAGACCACACCAGCGTCTAACCAGACAGAACTGCCATATGCAGGTATGTTTACATGCTGTTTAATGCGCTGCAGCTGAGCAGCTAATTAGCTACAGTATCTAGCATGTAAACTGACATTAGCGGCGCACTTTTCTCCGGCGAATGTTCGTCTGGTGGCTCGTTCAGCAAGCCAAGGCGCAGGACAAGATGTATGTTCATGTTTGCAAATTGGATGAGAAGGAGACTTTAACAGGAGAGTTAATGTGGTTGTTGTTCAGAGTCTGGGGCTCTTGTGTTGTGGAGCAGGCTGCTGTCTGGCTTAGTGTGACGTCTGTAGTGCTTGTAATAGAACACTGACATGACTGCTTTATGCAAGATTTGGTTGGCTGCATCAAAATAAGGTCTCTAATATCAATCTTATTATTCTGTTATTGCGAATACATGCTTAATAACACGTTTTCCCTAAAAAGTGGTTGACAGGATCTTTTACATTTCAACAATAAGCATCCAAAATGATATGAAGTATAAATAGTCTTATATATTTATATAGTTTTATAATCTTGATTAGAAAATTTTACTTTTTTACCTGAAAATCAAGTTTGTGATTGTAAAATCTAAATGCCATAACATTCTTCTCTAAGTCCAAAAAGAGAATGGATGTGTATGATATTGTATTGTATGACATCACCTCAGCTCAGTGTTACAACTAACCTGGTGTTACAACACTCCCCGGTCTCCCCTAAAATATAAATTTCTCCAATTTGCTTTTTTCACAAAGGAGGACACGGGTGATGAAACGATTTTCAGAGCAGACGTGTGTGCTGCAGAAGACAAAAACAATGCATTTTAATTTTATTTGGACTAAATTGTGTATTTTTGGTTAAAAAAAAAAAGGATGCTTTTTTTCTTCCAAGCTTTATTTGATTAACTGTGTCATTATCAGACTACTAATGAGGTGGCACAACACTACGTGAACATCAGGGCAGCCAGCAGGAAATATAACAATCAGTCTTTGATGACATCAGACATCTGTGCAGGCTAACGCCGAGCTTTCTCATTAGAAACTCAGTCGTCTTTTCATCAGCGAGAAATACAAACAATTGTTTGATTGTTATTGGACTCCTACAGGTAGCACACGCTGCGCACGCTGCAACGGTTTGAAGAGTGAAAACACATTATAGAGTAATTTTAAAAGCATGTGCAAATTGTTCTGTGAACTGATTTTATTGTTGAAATCATATAGAATTTTATTCACTAGTAATCGGAATCAGTGATAAACCAAAGTGTCAAACATGAGATGGTTTAAACACCAAGGAGCAGCTCTCTCCGTGTGTGTGTGTCTCCTTTGTGCAGACTATATCCAATTGCCTGCTTCTAAATGTGTGGACTGATAGACTACGTGCATAGTGGCTGGCTGAATTTATCAAAGCTTTCATCCTTGATACCCCGTTCTGTCTCCCTGAGCCTTTGCACTGCTTAAGAGGTCTTAGCTACATGTGAACGTTAATCAAAACCAAGACATATCCCCACTGTGCTGCTGGCGCCCTCAGCAGAATCTCAGCCTTGTTATTTACCTGAGACCCACCTATCCAGAAATACATCGGCTAAAACAAATGCTTTTTTCTTTCCCTTCTCTTCCTTGCGTGGTGAAAAATACACCCTAAACCACAGCTGCGTGATGAAGATAAAAGTTGAAACAAAAGTAAAGAATAAATGTGCATATAACTAAAAGGAATAACACAATGAGTAATGACTGTGAAATAAATTTTGTCTTACATTGCTAATTTTTTTTTTTTTAAAGCTATGGCTAAAGCTATGGTGGCATGCAAGCGTACACTCAGACAAACAAACAAACAAACAAGCAGACATTAGACCCACAGTACTGAACAAGCTGGCCTGGGGTTACAACGTAATGAGATGGTACAGTATGGGAGATTCCTGCTGTACATCATTTATCTCCATGAATGTATTGCAGCTGTTTTATTAAACAGAAAAAGAAATAGCAGGATCCATTTAACATGGAGGTATTATCCATTTGTACTGATTCATAAATCATTTTTGTTCCCTCTTGTGTCAAAAGCCCTATTCATCATCATTCTCACTGCTTTCCCAACTATACTAAACCACTATGCTGCACAGCTCTCACGCCTTTTCTTGTAGTTTATCAAGGCAGATGCTGTTTGCACCTGGGTTGGAAAAACCAATGTGGCTTTTTGCACCCTGGTTGGAATAGCCAAAGTGGCTATTTGCATCTGAGGTGTAAATAGCAAATGTGGTTCTTTACACCCACATGGCAAAAACAAAGCAAGGTCTTTCCCTAAACCAAACCAAGTAGTTTTGTTGCTTAAACCAAACAAAGTAGTTTGACGGCCTAAATCTAACTGAGTAGTTTTATGGCGGAAACCTAACCGAGGAGTTTGTTCTCAAACCTTACCAAGTAGTTTTGTTGCCAAACGTAACCAAATAGCTTTGTTGCTTAAATCTGAGTAGTTTTGTTGCAGAAACCTAATTTAATAGTTTTGTTGCCTGAACCTGACCAAGTAGTTTGTTGTCAAACCTAACCAAGTAGCTTTGCTGCCTCAACCTGAGTAGTTTTGTTGCAGAAACCTAACCAAGTAGTTTGGTTGCCTTAACCTAAATAAGCAGTTCTGTCGCCAACACCTAGTCAAATAGTTTTGTTGTATAAACCTAAGCAAGTAGTTTAGTTACCTAAACTTGACATTTGTCATTTTGTTGCCTGAACCTAACCAAACTGGACCTGAAAACTGAAAATAATTTTAAAAAACTGCAAATAACAGGTACCACTGACATGTAATTTCCAACTGCTGTCAAATGTGAGTCTTAAAGAGCAGGATTTGAACCCCACTCACTGACAGGAAAGCCTTACACTTAAGCCAATTATCCACCACAGCCACTTTACAGCAGTGAATTTTTTCGCTCTTTATAGCTAAAATAAGGGGATCAGGTATGAATAGCCAAAGTGCTGCCTATTTCTACCCAGGTACAAATAGACAATCCAAAAAAGAAAACCTGTGATAATAGGGACAGGACTATATTTCTCCAGATTTATGTCAGTTGGGTTCTAAAACAAGCTGAAAACATATATATAGTCAACACAAAGAGAGTTCTCTTCCCACTGTGAACAATATCCTACCTTGCTGATAGAAATAAATGACACGTGGTTGTTTGTCTTTGTGTGGCTGAGTCTGATTGCTGCGAGCTAGGACTCCAGTGGGGAGGGAGGGTCATTTAGGAATGAAAATAAGATACCCAATGGAGTGTTTTAATGGAAAGAAAATGTCAGTTTTACGAGTGAGTGTCTTCCTGAGGAAAAGTGTGATTATGCAGGAAGAAGTGCGATTAGGAACTGAGTGCCTACGTGCTCGCGTGCCATCACGGCTGTAAATGAGTGTGTGCGTGTGGCGGGGCGTCTGTCTCCGGCGCGTGTACTGTATATTCATTCATGCATGAAGTGTGCAAGTGTGCATTCCTGCTGGGGAGTGTGCTTACCGCATCCCTCACAAGGTCACCTATCCATACAGTTACCCCGGACTGATTTACACCAGCGTTCAATATGCATATTTCCTGATGATGCTGCAGTGCCGTGGGTGGTGGTGGTGGTCGTGTAGCAGCCACAGCTACACTATCCTGTTTCTCATATCACAGTCGAGTCATGTGAGCCTCATGTGTGAGGTAAGAGAAATTTAACATGCATCCAATATGACCCAGATTTTTGTCGACTGCGGTAGCCAAGTTTGGAGCAGTTTACATCTAATTTGCATTCGGCACAGGCAAGCATGACAGATTTTATATGCAGTGTTGCTTGAGTTGCGCACTTTAGAGTGCCACAGTTATAATTAGAAATGCCCCAAAGTTGATCATTTCTCTGTTTAATTTAAAACAAATGACTTACCTTAAAAATGGCTTATTTTGTATTTTCCAAAGAATGCTAATTTTAATATGCATACAAGGAAGAGTATAGTTATACAGGAGAATTGTGCTATTACGTGCACAATCAGGATGTGACTTTCAGTAACACTGTAGCCACATGTTATATGATATTAACAAGACAGAAAAAAAAAAGTCCTCAGAGATCTTCCACTACCAGGCTTGGAGAATTACTGAGGAGCACGTCTCTTCATTTCTATGTATCCAGAAATAGCAAGTCATTAAGAGAATGGCAGGTGATGGGCATATTAGGAAGGCTCAGCAGAGGCGATGTGTAATGAAGACAGTTCAGCCTTTACAGTATTCTTTCCTGTCCCACTCACCCATCTTATTGCCTTCATCCCTTGTTTCCCCTTATCTCGCATAGCTTCAAACTGCCTTTTTTATTTTCCTCGCGCTTTCAAGTTGAAATGTAACCAAGGGACAAAGTATAACGTGAGGTTTGGTTTCTGAGAAATATACTCCTCTTGGTGTGGTTTCAAAAACAGGAGTGAGAACACGCTGCTCCCATGACAAGCAACGGGAATTATGGAAATAATGAGAGCTCCATATGCTGTGATAATTTTAATGGAATTGGTGGAAAGTGATTTTATTGCTCAACTGCATCAGTCGATATATATCCAAGGGTGACATGTAATACATACGAGTTCTCCTTCTCCATCCTCACAGGGCTGAAAAGCTAACACTGATCAAGTGTACTGAGATGGAGTGCCTTTTGATTTCATTCAATACACTATAGGACAAATTGAAAATAACAGTCTCGGTTTATTTTCACAGAATTTTCATTGTTATGTATCTTAAAGAGTGCTTGATAAATTGAAGTGGGGTTGTTGATAGTCAGCGTATTACCTACAGTAGATGCTGCATGGCAATGAATTGCTGTGGACAGGGTCAGCAACAAAACGTATTCTGGTTCACATAAAAGAGGCCCACCTAAAAAAACAACAAAAAAACCAATATGATTTTAAGTGTATGCTATATTTAGAATATTTTCACCACATTACTTTGCTGCCAGACAACCTCTTCTGACAGGAAAACAATGTAACATAAACCAAACAGCGCTCCCTCCAGAACAACCAAACTCCATAGGGGAAACCAGTAATTTTACCCCACAGATTACCTGGGACCTGCTTGTTAACTGCTGCCACAATCTCTGTTTTTTTTGTTTGTTTTTTTCATTATTGTGTGACTTTGGTGAATCCGAATTATTCTTTTCAACCATCAAAGTCACACAATGACACAAAGAAAGTAACAGACCAGGCAGCAGTAGACCAGAAACTCCACTGTTCTGCAAGGTAAAATTACTGATTTTGCCTATGGAGTTTGGTTGCTTTGGAGAGAGTGAAATTTGCTTTTTTTTTACCAATCAGAAAAGGTTGTCTGACAGCAAAGTAAAGCAGTGAAAATATTCCAAATATAGTGTACACTTAAAATAGTTTCACCTAAAAACTCAATATCAGCATTTACTTTAAGTACTGTAATACGCTGACAATCAATAAATACTTCCTAAAACGCCACTTCAAATATCTGAACTATTCCTTGAAATTGATAGTAAGATGTAAACAACGAAACATTCTCTGAAATGTACATTGCAAGGAAGGGATTAACAAGACCTTTTATTTGATTCAAAATGACCTACTTCTCAATCACTCTAATTAGGCCTGAGCAATTCCTTTGACATTTATCTTCTTCTTTATCAGTTGATGCTCTGAGAGGCCTGCAATTATCTGTGATAATTCACAGCGCTCCTTGATAACGTAAAGATATTTTGCAATTACTTCCTCGAAGAATATTTGCATTGCTCAGTACAATAATACCATGCATTTCCTCTGTCATGAGCCAACCTTGGCCTCCCAGATTCCTAATGAGATGTTGAATCAGTGCTAAAGGCAGGTGCATTGGAAAGGTCAACCGTACAAGGCCTGTGTGCTGAAAACACATGGACTGTGCTGGCATCAGTTATTTGCTGCAGGTGCCTAATTAGAGTACGGTTAACGAAGAAACTTCCAATTAAAATAGTGCCAAACATTTCTTTTCTAATGTTAGGATATTTATAAGCAGCAAATTGGTTGAGATTTAAAGGTGCAAGATAAAACATTCAGCCTCTCTAGATGTCAGCAAACAACTATTTGCTAAGTAAAGATACAGAATGCAAGTCAGTGCATGTTGAGTCCCTGTGTCCTCCCTGCATCCATTTTCAGCATGATGGTCTGGTGTGTAACTTTCTCATATTATGGCACAGTGCACTAAAAATACGTTTAAGTGAGAAATTGGCAATGCAGTAACAGAACCATGATCAATATTTATTAAACGCTGTCTAGTTTGACAGTTAGATGAGTTTCATGAGCCTCTGTTGGAAATCCAACCCAACATGGCGGCGGTGAGGTGAGAAATAGGCAATGCCACAGCCTAACATTGATTCATATTTGATCAGCACGGCCTAGTTTGAAAGTTTGATCTGAGTTTGGGAGGCTCCGTTTTCATGCAGGGTACAAAAGGCCAGCCACCTGCTTACAATCTGTCTCAGCTAAATGGTACACTAAAATATATTTCTGAAAAAAAAAAAATTAAGTGAGACATAGGCAGTGTAGTAACATAATATTGACACGTATTTGTTCAGCACTGCCTCGTTTGACAGTGTGATGTGAGTTTTTGAGAGCCTCCGTTGGAAACCCAACCAAAAATGGCAGCCGCCGGGAAGCACCATTTCTCTTATTAGCTAAATGGTATGCTAAAATGTTTTCTGAAAACATTTTAAGTGATAATTAGACAATATAGTAATATAATATCGATCTCTATTTGATCAGTACTACCTAGTTTGACAGTTTGATCTGAACAAGGCACAAAATCACTGCAGTACATTAAACTATGTTCCTGAAAACATTTTTGGTGAGAAATAGACAATGTAGTAACATCATGTGTGTTCAGATGCTGTTTTTAACTTAAGTGAGTAAATGTAGTGTGCAGTTGTTTTGGTCTGAGATGCTGGCGGTCTACTGCGACCCCTGACGTTGCCTACAGCACTGTTAATCATGTAACCAAATCATGTAAAAATTGTCTCAAGATCAAAATGGTTGGTTGGCTGACTTCACGACTGATTATGCATGTAACTGACATGCACAAGCTCACATAGGATTCATTCTAATATGAAAAGAAAGAAGCAGATTGAGTCTCAGCACTAACACACACATCCACAACCCACAGATTCGCCTACACGCACCTGATGTACTGCAGCTGCATTTTATGTATGTCACCAGGATGAATTTTTACATTTTGGAAAAAACAAAGAAGTTTACACAGAAAGGAGGAAAAGTTTTTTTGACATTTGGGACTTGGGGAATACTACATGTACATTAAAAACACAGAAATAGAAGCAACTTAGGATCTCATGTGCATCATCTCTTATTTACTTGGTTAGATGATTTTCTTGATGACAGATGACAATTAGAGAGGATGTTCCAGAACGGTGGTTTCTGACTGTTGCCTGTGATATAGTCTGGGCCCAGTGGGATTCCACTGTTGTGTTCTGCTTAATAATCCAAATCCTCTAAGTCCCCCTCGGCCCACTTCAGTCCTTTGATTGCTCCTTGTATTTTTATTACGTTATACTCCATTTTCATAATCTGGTGCACAGCACTCTTATGGTGTGTGCTGGGGAGAAAGAAAAGACAGAGCCTAACAAGTGCTGCATACTCCTCTCCTAAAGTCATTCAGATTACAAGGGTCAGTCTCTAATCCATAAAGCTGGGTATGTCTGTTTCCAATTTGGAATAATAATTCTTGGAGAAAAATTACTGTATGGTAAACTGGCTGTGGCAAGCTGTGCTCATGTTTATGCACATCCATCCATCCAGAGTGTGTGTGTGTGGGCGTGTGATTTGTGTGTAACTCCTAATGTAAATGTGGCTGAGCCAGCTCGCGCATACGTCCGCTTTGCCACCTGGGAACACGTCCGTTGGCGACAGAGGACAGATATTCGCTTCGCTCAGTCACCATGGATCATGCAACACAACCTTTTGAAGGAAGTAATTCATTCAGCGATAAGCACAACAGAAAAAAGGAGGAAAAGGTGCACTGTCAGCAGCCATCAAGATGGTGGAGTATGATAGGCAAGTCTGGCTCTGTAATCAATCTGCACATGCACTTTATGCAAGGCCATGCAGTGCATTTCAAAGTGCAATGCTTGACTAGAAAGAAAAAAGGAACATACTTTGAAGTTGTGCACCAGTCAGGCTTTAAAAAACAATTAGATGATTATTAATGGCACATAAACAAAATTGTTTGTTTGACTCTAAAACTGGAATGACGTAGGCCTCTATAGGACAGTGAGGACATTTAGCAACAAATGATTGGTTTTACGTTTTGTCGATCATGTGGAAATAGAAGTTCTGTATGATTGGCTGCTGCCTTTGTTGCAAAATGTAAAGGTTTTTTGTAAGCTTTTCATGCTTTTTATCAGCAACTGCTTTGATGCATTACACGCGGCACTCAAGTCTTAAGGTACCTGAGAATGGGGACACATTCACAATTTCTGCATGATCAAGGTAATCATGAGGCAAACAAATGTGTGTTTGTAATGAAAGCTGGGTTAGCTTAAGTTACAGAAGTAAATAGGACGAGATATCAACTTCAGTAGCCTACTTTTTACTCTACTTGAAGGATCATTTAGAAAACATATATGCACGTTGGGGTGGGTATTTTTTCTCCGATTAACAGGTCAAAATCTGTTCAAACTGCTGCGTTTGTATCCTTCTCCGCGTACTTTGTCAGTTCATTAAGTCCATTAAAATGGAATAACAGCAATCCCACAGTAATAAGCCCCGAGCCATTACTGTGCAAGACGCCTCCTTTTCGTCCTGTCTCTACCTGTTAGTCATTATTCATGACATGTGGTCAATTTGCAGTCTGATAATACTAAAAATCAGCTATTTCTTCGTGAGCTCAAAGCGCATGGATATACATAGAATTTCGTCACTTAAGTGGAGGATGCTGTAAAAGGTGCTTGCCCAAGCTGTTTACGCTGTTCATGCCACGCACATCCTCCAGCTTTTGCCTCCTTTGTCAAAAAAAAAAAAAAAAAAAAAAAAACCCAGGTAAATCCCTGCATATTAAGTTGTCATTTCACCCAAGCCTGTGTAGATCCTGAGGCCTCTAGACAAGTCAAAACATTTTTATTTATTTATTTCCTTTATTTAACCAGGTAGAAGCCTCGCTGAGATTAAAAATCTCTTTTTCCGAGAGTGGCCTGGCCAAGAGGGCAGCACAAAAGATCGTTACAAGTTACAGCGGTACAAACAGAACATACACAACTGTCACACACGTCAAATGACTAAAAAAAAAATCACTTAATCCAATTAACATGGAATACAAGGTCAGGGACAAAAACAAATATAATGTGGGTATAATTTTTTTAAAAGATTTAGGTAAAAATCTAGGAATAGTTGCATTTCAACAATTTCCCCCTGGGAATCATTAAAGTATTTCTGATTCTGATTCTGATTCTGACTGATTCCCCCACAGTGATCAGCTCTGCCAATTTCAGATCGAATTCTGTTCTCACTCTCAGAACCAGCATTTGTAGAATATTAGGCCATATTAATCTTGGTTTCTACACATGTATGTAGACAGATAAGAAGGAACCAGGCTAAGAATAAATTTATATATAAAAACCAACCAATCCGAAAGCCTACGGGCATACAAAGGGCATACCTGAGGACCCAGAGGGTAAAATCCATTGCGAATGGGTCTCAAATAATCCAAACATATAGTAAACTGCTCCGTGACACCTTTAAATGTGATCATTTACATTTTTTCATACAGTAGCTTTTTAATTCTGTAAAGCGTCAAACTCAGTTTTATCTTGTCAAAAGTCATAGTTCCATATTAAATTACTTTTAGATTATTGCATTTCCAACTCATGCAGGAAGCACAACATGTTTACTCACCATTAGTAACTCAAGTCTTAATATTCTATAACTTATATAACTTTATAGTGTCTTAGTTCAGTTTGTGTGCTGAAAGAAAGCACGTTGCACAGGAGCACGTTGTTAAAGAGTACTTGTAGCATAAAGATGCTGACCTTGACAATTATGATTGTATAGTTTATAGTTTAGTATATTGAAATGTTTCTATTGTAGCTAATGATGTTTATCTGTCACCCCATATTACATTTATTAATAATCATTCAACTTGACCTGTTCTAACACTTATACATGAAGTCACTTCAGTGCAACAGAAACATACTGTAATAGACTAATAGGGTTTGTTCAGTGCAGTGTATTCACACATTCCTTAACAGTAAGAGGGGTTAAATTATACAATGCATTCAGCAGTCATGTTACAGCATTGTGCTGTGAATGCCAAGTATCTTAGGATGATGAAAATTTATTCAAGAGCAAAGCCATTGACTAGTAAGACCGTATAGTTCTCCTACAGCGTCTGTCCCTGCCTGTCTCCCCATGATTTTGCATTTTTTCCCCCAACAGCATGATGCCAAGATATACATCTGTCTAATTTCTTGCTTGTCAGCCCACCATCTGGTGCAGTATCAACATTAAAGACAGGAAAAATAGTATCACACTGTCAATCACACAGACACACACACACACAGACAGACACACACGCACACACTCGTGTTGAATTCACAAGTTAGGGAGGCCAAAAGTGGTGACGATCTTACAAACAAATTGGCCATTTTTGTTTACCGATTAATGTCAGACATAAGCACATTTCAGTCATTACTTTTGTATAAGTAGCACAGGTAGATTTGGTGTTTTAACTTAGTATAAAGGGCTGATTTTAAGTGTTGTTGTACAGAGAGCACAATGGGTTACAAAAAGCAAAGTATTTAGAGACTCATCAGGCATGTCCAAATTGGCCCCAGTCCCAATCCTGTGGATCAGCTTGAAATGCCCTTCAACTGTATCCAAGCCTTCTAATCGTATTAATATGATGGTAATTTCCTATACAGAGCTTAAAAATGTTTTTTAAAACACATCCTTTCAGAACCATTAGTGATACTGAATTCAATTTATTCTCTACTTCTTCTCATTATCTTCTTTGTACTATCCATTTTCCTCGTCAATGATGGGGTTTCGTGCTCTTATTTAAAGCGGATATAATTAATGTTTCTTAATAACAATGGATCACATGACAACTTGTATGTGAAATGAGTTATCTGTAGTTACAAACCCACTAAAAAAAAGACCACCCCTTCTCTGCAGTTCCCATCGGCTCCGTGGAGCTTTGTAGCGTCTTTAAGTCGTTGTTTTGGCTTCCCGGCCTGCATCTTTGTCGTTCGGTTCGCTCTCACCGGTCTCATCAGCATCGTTTTCAGCCTCAGCAAGCAGCTGTTTTAGCAGCTAAAGAGCCAGATATTTCCCTCAGGAGTTGGCGGAGATCAAAAACAGCTGAAGTGAAAGTGAATATTGGACTCACATTCGCCAGGTGGCCAGAAACACGACCCCAAATGAATGCTAATATCGCTCCGAATCTGCTGTAGATAAACAACTTCGTGCCAACAGATTTGCCACATCATCTTAAAGAAGAAATATGTAAGTCCTTCGCATTCTGAAAAGAATATTACAGTCTAAATAGTGAATTGGAGCTGTAAATGGTATAGTTTGAATAATCCCTATGTAATATACAATCTATTAGGTGAAGCGAGTTGTTTCTCCCTGCTCACTCGTTCCCAGACTGGAAGCTCAGCCAGGTTGCCTTCAAGCTGCAGAGACACTGAACAGGACACGTGCAACATTATAATTTGACACTGACAAACAACGGCGAGTCCTTCACTGTCCTTCACTTCACACTCTGCAGTCGGACTTCAGCGACTGCCTGCCAAACTTTATTAACATTTGGTGAACATTTGGCATTAATTTTAACTGCAATAAACTTGAAACAGCTGAACAAAAACAGTTATTCTTGCCCGGGATGGAAATTTCAAAGGTCATGCTGGCTGTAGCGTTCTGCGTCAGAGAAGCCAGTATTTCAATTTATCATCACTGATGACATATAATAGTTATTTTACGATTTATGCAGTAAATATCATACATATTTCTCCTTAAAAAGGTGATAATATGTTCATGTCGCGTTTATATTTCCGAACTTGATGCAAATGAAACTGCTGCCAAATAATTTAAACATTGTCAGGCTTGTTCAGATTGTTCAAGGTCTGCAAGCCATTTCTATTTCTGTGCTCAACAAAGACCCACAAGAAGAAGAAAAAAAAAAAACACTTGGGGATTTTAGCGAGATTCATCTTGTCTCTCCCTTAATCTCCTTTGCTGAGTACTACCTCATTTGGCTTCTTGGAACATTGTAAAAAAGAAAAATACTATTAGGAACTACTGGAAGGACTTAATGAGCAAAGGCAACTAAAAAGAAGAGAGATTTCACTCTGTCTTTTCTTTTCAAGAGCAGACCCCTCAAGGTCTCAAATGTGGAGGCCGTATATTTTAAAGCAAGTCTTTTCACATCTGAATAGCGTTATTACTTCCTGTGACGGTGGTTTGGGATGGGCAACAAGAAGCACCGCTGTATAGTCTCAGGGCTATTGTTGGGAACGGAACAAGGACATAGTTCAAGGAAAGTGGCCATTAATGTTTCTCCTTCAAAGAAGTGTTTTTAAAGTGACTCTAAAAAAAGTACCACCTCTTTGCAACAAGTTGGACATGTCCTCAGCTGCTACGCTGATGTTGCATTGTGTAAAAGTGTTGTTTAGAATCCAATAAGCTTTCTTTTGAGCATTGAGTCAATTAGCCCTCGCATTATAGTTGCTGGGAAAAAAAAAATGCTAAGGTTATACAACATGTTTTCTTGTGTGAGAGCCTGTCTCGATACATTTTGTCCCTGAACAGTATTCCTTTGTCTGTGGGCCACAGGGTGTTAAATATATTAGTGTGAAAGTCTCAGAAAAGAAAATTGCCTCATGACAGTTACATTATCCACTGACAGCAGTCATGAACAGGTGTTAACGTCTCACTACCAGCTGTTAATGGCTGGTGGGCCTTGTGATCCCTGACTTTGCACATGTTGTCTTTAAGTGTTGTGTTGAGTTCTGTAACAAGAATATATCAGAACACAGCACTGACAGAAATTATACTGTGAAGACTGAGATGCAAAAATGCTGTTCACTTTAATAGACATGCAAATTAGGGCTGGGCATTATATCGATGTCATAACAATACTGTGCTGCATTAAAGTAAAGGAACATTTTCTTAACTCACCAGACTTTTCGAGTTATATTTTTATTTATGTATTCCCACTTAGTCATTGGGTGGATTTAGAGGGGTGGCATTGAGGGGCCGCTATACTGCCCCTAAAAGATGGCTTGCTGCCCCACCTGTTTTGGACAGTCCAATTATAAATGTTCAAAAAAATATATAGGCCTATTCGAAAAGTTGTGTCTAGTTGGAAATTTGCCAGTGAACCTCTGTCGTCTGAGCGCAAATTAATGCAGCAATAGATTAACGCTTCCGTTGGTTTCGTTGTCACCAGGCTGTGCTAAGCTGTCCCTGCAGCGGGTGTTCTCTCTCCTGGTCCCAGCTGCAACACGTCCAAATGTATCTATCCGGGCTGTCAAATTTAAGCCATTAGTTTAGATTAGGCAAAATTCTAAAATAAAAAAACATAGTAAAAAGCATAAATTAACACATATAATTTAACAATCTGCTCTGCACATTTTAGATTAAGTGATGGGCTTATGTTCAATGACAAAAGACGTATTTGGAAAAATGTATGAACATTTGGAGATAAAACAATTTATTGATTTTTAATGCCACCTTTGGATATTTCTATTCAATGCTTTACTCATGTGCAACAGTAATGTAATGTTTTTTAGTTAAAAAAATCTTCATTTGGGGAATTTTCCAAGCAAATATTGATATATGTGATTATTTGCTATTAAAACAGCAAATATTTATTTTTGCTCCAGTCTTGCCACCCCTTCAGTACGTCTCTAGATCCACCACTGCTGACGATTATTTAAATCGAGATTTTAATTAGATTTGTCTGTATATGCAATATAGAATTTCCACATCAACAAAATGAAGACATGCAATCTTGATGACAAAACAAAATATTGGTCAAAAACAAAACAGAAGACAAAACAAAACAAAAAAGACATAAAATAATACATGTGCACTCCACATAAACACACAGGTAAAATGATTCACCTGTATGCTAGTCCTATATCATAAATAGAAACAAAACTTGAAACCAGGTTTAACTACAGAGACCATTTTATGCACTCAGTGCTGGTAATATTTCCCCCCCTATTGATTTCAAACTGAGTGAATTTGTTGTTTTCAGTGTCGATTGTCTTTCCCACAATTTATTTATGAAATATTTCTTATTTTTTCCAGTGTGGTAGTGTAGGAACAAGTGTGGTTTTCCAATGTTTAAGTATCAGTTTCTATAATACAGTTGAAGAAAAAAAAAAAAGAATAATCCAACTCTGCTGATACTTCACTGTGCTTTCCAACATATCTTGAAATATGCAAATTAATGGATTAAAGTCAAATTTCACCTCCTGATCTTCTGAATTTTAACACAGAATTTATCAAAAAATCTCATTGTGTTAATATGTTTGTGGTAGCACCAATAGTCATCCCTACAATATTGTCACAATATCAAGGTTTTTCATCAAAAATATGGTGATATTTGATTTTGTCCAGCTGTAATGCACATGTCTGCACCAACACAGATACACACATACACATGCCACACAATAAGTGCATTGGCTTCCTCTTATATGTGTCTTCTAACTTTAAATTTAATTCTGTTGCAGGTGACAGAGACACGGACAGGGCCACTGGGATGCAGTAGCTATGACAATCTGGACTCGGTTAGCTCAATCCTTCTGCAGAGCCCCGAGAGCAAGCTTCATCTGCAAGGTAAACAGACCCAGCATATCAATATTTTTTCATATGCTGCCCCGTGATGTTGGACATCACAGGGCGAGCGGGGTCAAACTCTGTTTTGGCCTCTAAAATGAAAGGACGAGGATCTATACTCATACATGAAATGCTCTTTGGTGGACAAGGGAAACAGTTTGTGCCTTGTCGAAAGTTGAATGTCAGTGCACTTTTTTAATTGGGACTGAGATAGATTTGCTCCCCCAGGACCCTCTGGGGATTGCAATGTGATTCTCTGTGGTTACCGATGTCTGTGTAGTCTATGTTAAGTCTCTCTTAAAGGGATAGTTCATGGTCAGTATTTTACCTACAGTGGATAGTGGGTGGCATACCCCCACTGTGGAGAAGCAGAGAGGAGTACCAGCATGGAATCTCAGCAATGTCCTGCTGTGGATGGAGGCAGCAAAAGGTATTTTAGCAACTTAAAAAAGCTGCAGCTAAAAAAAAAAAGTATCAGTTTGAGTGTACGCAATATATAGGATATTTTCCCCACTTTACTTTGCCATCAGAAAGCCTTTTTTTGACCGGAATCCACCGTTGTATAAGCCAAATATCACCCTTTCCAAACTAACCAAACTCCATAGGCAAAATCTGTCATTTTACAGCGCAGAGCACTGGACTTGCTGCTCCACCACTGCTTTGATCTGTAGTTTGGTTTTGTCATTGTGTGACTTCGGGGGGGATTAAAAGGATCGGTCGGATTCACCAAAGTCACACAACAACACAAACAAACTTAGAGATCAAGTAAGCAATAGACCAGCAACTCCCATGTTCTGCGAGGTAAAAATACTGATTTTGCCTGTGGAGTTTGGCTAATTTGGAGAGAGCCATGTTTCCCATCAGAAAAACTGATATTGAATTTTTTGAGGTAGACCTTTTTCTTAAGTTGCTGAAATACTTTCTGTTGCTGTCCCCACTGCAATAATCCAAACTATCCCTTTAAAGCAGTATTCGAAGACTGTTCATCCAACTGTTTTTGAATTATGGCCAGACTATTCAGATATGAGAGTAAAAACTAGCGCTGTCCATGCTACAATGTGTAATTAGACAATTTGAACAGCCTGCAAATGTTTTGCTGTACTAATCAATATAAGCATCAAACCTCTGATTTATTTTTAGGCTTCCTCTACATTAGAAAATCAATCTACTGGCCTGTCACTCATACGTCAGTGGATACAAATAGCAACTTCTACTCATTAGTGACAATGTTCTTTTAAGCGAAAATACTTCCGTCTTAAACATTGACACACCTAATAATTAGCCTAAGAGAAGGAATCGCTTGCAGTGACAGCCACCCTGGGGAAAAAGAGTGATGAAAGGCTGTGTAACTGCGGTCAAGTGTTTGAACAGAGTGATTGGTTCTTTGATTTATTCGAGTTTACGCAGGTTATTAAAACCAGTTTGAGAATCACAGAGGCTTATTTTCAATCCAGCCCACACCCCCCCTCCCCTGCTTTCCTTTCAGAAAGGGATCATTACTCGTCCTCTAAAATCAGAGAACTAAGTGGTTTGTCAAAGAAACACTTTTAAGTCTTCCACTGCCACTTACTCAAAGGACTCTATAGGTTTTTGGAAAAGCTTTATTGTCATGCACCAAATGTATTAGCCTTGTGCTTTGAAGACTGTTTTTTTTTACTCAATTGATAGATGACAGGCCTCGGAAAGATTCTTTCTTTTGGCTTGATAATAACCCCGAAAGAATGGAAAAGCTTTTCTGATTCGTTTCTGGCTTAGAGTTTTGTATTAGGCCAAATTATATTGGTGTGTATGTGTGTGTGTGTGTGTGTGTGTGTGTTTGTGCATTTTGTGTGTGGGCGAAGGGTGAGGGGAGGTGTTGAGTGTTCTCCTGAAAATGCGTTCTTTTAAGAGCAATTATCGTCTCTGCCTTTAATTAGAAAGACAGCTGATGGTGTAACTTCCTCAACAATCATAGCGCTCTTCAAAGCGATAGCACTTCACACAGGATGGAGAGGCATATAGTCAATGGAGAGCTTTTAAGGTCTGTGCTGCTCAAATATATTTATAATGAGATCCAATCATTTAATTCACCCTACAGTTTTCCTTCTGCCATGAACACCGGGGACCTTATGTTCCTCTCAGATCAAGACAGCCTTGTGCTTTTATTTATTTATTTATTTTTTTGTCCCCCTACATGTATAAAAATCATCATAGATTAAACCTCGTCATTCACTTGGGTCACCGGCTCTGCAGTCCCATGTTGGTAGGATTAATGCCTCTGACTTTTAGTTCCCAGGCAATTCAATCAGCTTCACACTAACGTTATTTTTCTTTTTCTGACTCTACTGGAAAGAGCAATATAGAGCTAATACATATTCTTATAGTTCACTAGAGTTCTCTATTTTTGAAAGATACACACTTACATTAAGATACATGAGGCGATGTCCGTGGGCCATTTTTCCTCAGTGTCAACAAACACAAGCAGATGACAGAGAAACACAGAGACTTTCTTCACTTTGATATGTTTATCAGCACTCCCAGCATCTAACAACATTTGATATTTCAAAACGACACGCAGTTGAAAGATCTCAGTCATAAAACATTGGTGGGTGTTTGTGCATATTTTAAATTATGTATTGATTAACAAAAGAAATGAATAATGGAATGGATTTTTTTTTTCTGTAGCTAGAGGAGGATGCATTTCCTTCAACTGTTGATGCAGAAGCAAAATATATCAGCTAGAGGTGTAAGAAAATATTGATAAACCTGAGTATTGCAGTATTGTGTTTTGTGATACTATATCGGTTCCCAAGAGCAATGTATCACGTTATTGTGATACTTGTAAAGATTTATGGAAGTGTTTTCTATAACTCTTTCCCCGCCAGCGTTTTTTAATAAAGTTGCCAGCTAGATTTTCACTGATTTTTCAACACCCACAAATGATTCAGTTCTGTGAATATGTTAACATGGAATATATCAAAAGGAAGAACAAATCCTCGAGCTTCAGACACAAAAAAACCCCACTTTGTTCTAGGTTCATTCATTCTTTTATTAATAAACTCTTAAATGTCGGTTGGTTTCATAAAAAAAAATCCACTTTTCAGACAAAAAATGGAGTAAACTGCGTTTTTGTGAAAGAGACATTTTTAAGCAGAATATTGACTTCATGTTTTTATTTTTGTTTTCACTTCATATCGTCACCAGCGTGGTTAACATCAGGTGTGTGTGTGTCCCACCCCCCTCCCGAAACACTGTCTGAGAGGCCCGGCGGTTGGAGCGCTCTAACAACACCAACCTCTTTTTCTGCTGCTCAATTCTAATGGTTCCCTTCGTCTTAGAGTTACAAATTTTTTGCCAGATGATGCGTCACAGCGCCCCCTATCACCTCGCAGTGAAAACTGCAATTGACGGAATATCTCGTCATTGGCGAGGAAAGTTAAAGTCAAACCCCTAGTTTTATATTTTCACTGTTCTGAATTCCTAAAAAGTTATTTTTTTTACAATTCTGATTTTAATTACATGGTGACCTGGCATCACATCAATATGGCAGCTCAGACACAAACAGTGAGCAGAATTACCTTTTCATCATTTTTTTTTTTTTTTTTACTATTTTTACCTGTGTTTGTGTTGTGAAATGTGCTGTAACAACTCTCTAGTTGCCATTTCCATTTTTATTCAGCTGGTTTGTGCTTGATTGTCTGTGAGCATGCAGTACGGGCCTGCTCCTCCTGTCTCTTTTAATGTGTGCACTGGAAGACATTTGGATTGAAAGTCAGGAATACTGACTTGGAAGTATGGACTTCCGACTTGCAGCATGAACATCAATGTTTAAGCTATGCCTAAGCATGTCTAAATGTGGTTACATGGATGCTAAGTGGCTGATAGGATGTTGACTGATATTTTCTTGTTGATCAGATGGGTTGCCAGGGTGTTGCAAAGTTGTTGGTAGGTGGTAGGTGGCACAGACTACAGGTTATATGAGCTTATTTTTAAAATAAAAAAATGTGCAAAAAGGACTCCAGCACACTGTCTAACTTCCAATCTATCATTTATTTGTGATGTTATTTATTTGCAATACTAGACCTTCATCGGGCAAACAGTTTCTATTCATGAGAAGCCATCTTAAATAGGGATTGGTTGTCTGTCCCCAACCAATCACATTCCCCACATGCAAAAAAAGGGACAAAACACACAACAATATCCCAAACAGAGAGCAAAAATATAAAGTTCTCTGTATACACAAATGATACACCACATGCACAATAAATATACAAATTACAAATAAATATTCCACATGCAAATACTGCAGATTTTGTTTGGAAGGAGGCCGATAGGGGTATATTTACAGAGCCCCTCATCAGATACAAGACACATAATTCCTCAAAATATACATATATTGAATAAAAGTGATCATTCAGATTCCAACATTTGTGGGTGTACCTGATTTGTAAAAACATGACATCTAAAAAGATCAATATCATCCTAAATTTTAATCATATAAAACCCTCTACAGTAATCAACGGGGCCTCAAAAATCATGCTGCATGAAAAGCAAGTAATTATCAGTTATCAGTATCTGCCGGAAAAAAAAAATCCATACTGTGCATCTCTAGATGCTCGAGTGTTTTGTGTAGCCAATAGGGTGGTAGTACATGGTTGCTACAGTGTCTCTGGCTATCTTAGTGTGCTGTCAGGCGGCAGCTCTATGATTGCAGGAGTACTTGGAGTTCTTGCTATGGTAATATTGAGTGTAATTAGAAAAATACATACTCTCCACAGAAGAAAGGTATAAAGGACTATCTCAGCAGCATGTGTTTAAATGATTTTCCTTTATCTGTGTGCACTTAGAATAATTGGATATGTAGAAAATTGCAAGTTAATAGTTGAGCCATTTGGACCAACTCGTGAACTTCATAGCGCTTCCAAAAGCAGCTTGATCTCCTTTTATTCATACAAAACACAGATTTACTGCGTCCATTGGCCTGTCTTTACAGTCACTGGCCAAAAAAAACAAAAAACCCAAACAGCTTTGACAGCATTGTCCCGTTCTTTGACAATGCGCCATAAACGGACTTCACAAACTATCCCTTGAGGAGAAAGACATTGGCTGGGCTCAGGACTGCTCTTATAAGCACTAGCAGCTCTCAGCACATCTAATGAACACCCACCATGTGTCTCATTCTCAAATGCCTGTTGACCTTTTACCAGGCAATTAGCTAAAATGCAAACTTTTGGCATTTAAACTGCGGGGAGGAGTCACATTAGGCCGATGTGGAAGATCACAGACCACTGAGAGCACTGTGTAATATGCAAAATATTCACATCCTGCAACATTTTAGTTGAGATCGAATTTTAGATTTTGCAGTTATCAACTGAATACAGTATTTTTTGAGCCAAATCTTAGAAAGAGATGTTGATATTCCTCCAAAGAAAGATTGAACACTGGACATGTAGTTACTGCTGATTTTTCTGTGTGGTGGTTTCTGCCCGTTTACTCTCTCCACATGGGTATGATTTGATTCAAGACTTACAGGAATGACTTTTGGGACGAAGGATGAGGTTCAAATAAACATGCTGAACTGGAGCCCACGGTGCTCAAACTCCTCACTATTTTGAACGTTTGGCGGGTTCAATCAATAGAAAACTTAAGGGAAAATGCACCGACCTATTCTCGTGAGGTAATGGCTCTCAGATAGACATCAGAGAAAGGAGGAGAAAGCTGCACTTCTCACTCTGATGCAGTCATTTTATTTTTAAGTCCTCTGCTGTACACATCTTCCAAGTGACACATGTAGTGCGTATGACAGGCATCTATCTGGTGAACGTTCAACACGGTGAGCACATTCTTCAAATCAGTGAAGGTAACACCGTAGAAAGATTATTCAAGCTTCCAGCGTCCATATGTCCACATCTTAGGAATCAGCCGTTTCAAAAACAACTGGACGCATAAGTAAATTTAAGCAAGAAGTCTGCAGAGAAAAACAAAATTTAAGGTTAAATTAAGGCAGAGTTTTGTCATATTGCTTCTCTGCAGTCTGCTATACTTTCACCTGCCTTTTTAATCTAAATTCATGCTATTTTGAGGGAGATGCATTCATGTAATTCTTTCTGAACTTTTGTAGAATTACTGCTTGAATGTTTTCCGTCTTCTTGGCTTTCGTGTATTTTCTTTTTATTTTGTGTTTGCCTCTCCTTACAGTGTGGACATTATGAATTCGGAGGCCTGTCTTGTATTAATGACCTCCTTATGAGCTTTATTTCTATGTTTGTTTTGACGGCCGTGTGAGTTCACTCATTTGAATCATCTGTGCTGCACACCACAGCCCAATCCTAATGTCCACCCTCACAGACTTAAAGACTTCGAGGCGCATCCCCGATAAGTCTGCGAGGGACTAGAGCTGTCCCGCTGTCAAATCGTAAAGTCCATGAGGGTTCTCTATTGAGACTTTATGCACACTTTCTCTAAGTCCACATTTCCGCAGACTTTGCCTGAAGGAATCACCCACAGCTCATAGGATTGTGACGTTAAACATGGATTTACCAGGGGAACCTCAGAAGTGTTTTTAAAACTAGTTTGTAGATGATGATGATGATGAATTTAATTATTCTATATGCAAAAGTTTATATTCCCAAAATCACTACTAGGTCTTAATTGAATTTCCTTTCAAATCCCTCAGATTATTAAACAACAAAATGAATAAACTTTTGAAACATTATAAAAAGGTTTTTCTTTGAAACTTAAGACTTAATATGTCACAAAGTGCTGTCATGTTCCTGTTTATACCATTTTGGGCCCCTGCAGCTTCTTGCACTCAAGCACTACCACGTTACGTCAGCTAAGTCCGTAAGGGTTCACAGCTTGAGGCTTTAGGAGGGGGGGACATTGGGATTTGGCCTATAAAGCATCTCTTTCCACATTTGGCAATTACAGTTTTTTAGATAAACTGAAGGGTCCCTTTATGATTTGTTGAAATCCTCCAACCTGTTACACTGGGAAAAAAAAACTCCACTGAGCTGAAAAAATGCAATGTCTGAAAACAAGGCTTTCTTCTGTAGATCCTGAATACTTGACATCATGGAGATACGAGGTTTTCACAGCCGTAGCGTGTCACTCAGATGACTTGTAGTTTTGATCCTGAGAAGGAAAATGTTGATTCATGCAATATGAAGATTGCATCTAAGCTGTAAAAGTGCATCTCTGTTCTCTCTGCTCTGCTGTGTTTAGCCAAACCATTTGTGACATAAAGTACAAAAGAGGGTCTGTACTCACAAAATTGGTCCAAAGACTCGTTTTTTTTTTCTCTCATTTATCAGCACAAGGAAAATAAAGCAGCACAAATGTTTCCGCTTTCAGCTCGAGGCTTCTTCATCATGCTCTCAAACTGAAGAAAGCCTCTGGCGGACTAAAATATTCACTGGCTAACAGAAATTAGAGAGATTAGCCAGTGTAGTTGGAACACAACATGCTGAGTAAAAATCAAGCGTAAAGTCTGACTGACTTAACATAAATTTAGGTTCTGAATCAGGGGGTGAAAGTTACGGTCCTGTATACTTTGTACCATTAATACAACATACAACAACCTGTCATGATCGCATTTCACATCTGATAACGTTAGGTCGACATACACAACAGTTAGTTCTCTTACAAACCGCTTCTAAATTGTTCCAGCCTGTTTGTGCCCGGTTCAGAGGTGTGGGCTTTTAATCTGTGCTGAAGGGGACCCCGCTGCCTTTCCAAAACTGTTTAGTTACTGCTGAAGCGCATCAGAACAACACTCTGCAACTTTTTTTTTTCTCCCGGGAGAGTAAAGAGAATATTTGCAGTTTGCATAATCCATTTTTTTTAAGTGCTTGAAGAGCCAATCATCACTAAAGTGCATGGCCCTGAGAGAGCGCAGTTTTTGTAGTCAGAGACGTCTTTTTCAGTTGTATTCTGCAGGCTACATGCACCCTAGGTATCTCTTTTTAGATGAGAGACAGCAAGAGAGGGAGCGTCATGTGGACAGACTGCTGCATAATATTCTCAACATGATGCACCTATTTATAAAGGCAGTCTAACACTGATTGTGTGGACAGTGTAGTTGTTTAATGTATACAAAGTTGCCACTGTAGTGGTTACATGACACGATTTAAGTGTGCGGATGCACGTGACTTATTGTTCGTGTACTTTCAATTTTTTTTCACTATCAAACTAACCCGAAAATGCTTAAAAGCTTTCTTCCATCTGGTAAGAGACATTTTAGCTACTCATCATTCTGTCTCATCATTCTGTCACTTATGTGCTCAATGCCCTGAAAATTCAAAGACTCATAAAGTGTTCAACTGTTTCTGAGGAATTAAGTTGTAATTTTCTTTTAGTTCAAAACAAAACAAATAGTCGTAATTTTGTCAGCATTCACAAATAATTCTGTGGTACTTGGCTACACTATTTAAATAAATAATTTGCTATACATGATGCCAAGCGTTTCTAATATCTTTCAACACCATAAAGGCCAGTTATGTGAGTTCAGGGATGCAACAAACCAGGGGCAACAATCTGAAGCGTAGAAGTGATGAAGTTTGGGGAAGTAGTACAAGAACTTCAGTGTACTTTCACCTCTTGTCCTGATGAATATGGATGAAAAAGTTATTCGGAGACAGCTGTCATTAACACCGAGGGAAAGAAGAATGAATTCTGCTTTTAGAAGGTGTAATCATACGTCGTTGCACATCTGTTTGTGTGATCTTCCGCACTACTGGAGATGAGAAGCCACAACAGCACATTGTCTTAATTTTTGTGATGCTTAAATTGGACTTTTGGAACCTTTGGAAATTTTGTTTTAATCAATCCCTGACTTTGTTTTTTTTTTTCCTTTTTTTTCTCTATCATTTTCTTCCATTTTTCTTACTGTTTTTTTTCTACTCTTTAATAATCCAAACATGTTTTTTGTTTTTGTTTTCAAAAAAGAAAAAGTCTGTAAAAATTTGTAGGGGAGCAAAAAGGTTAATAAAAGAAAACAAGAACCAAGGTTCCTCTGGAAAAAAAAAAAAGTTTAAAAAGCCTTCATTTAGGTGGCAATATTCAGATTAAATAATAATATCAGTCAGTCACCACCCACAATTTTTCTTTTTTTTTTTTGATGGTTTCTAGGCCTTCAATCTGAAGGTTATTACTGTTATAAAAATGCTTAGCCACGATCCAAACTCACCTTTCTAATTTCATACTTATGCTCAGAGACTCTGTTTTTCAGTAGTCTTTTTTATCCGGCCTTTGTAAAAGCGATCACTGGCACAACATAGACAGTACACAACAAATATTTTCTTGTTGTGTTCCAAGTTTTTCCTGTTTTCTTCTCATCATTTCTCCTTTCTTTATTATCCTTTATACATCTAGTGGTCAAACTGAGTTCATCGGCTTCACGTTTGCTTCTTTGCAATGAGCAGATGTTTAGCATGTCTATGTTTTAGAGTTTCACTATGATAAAGCTCTTTGGATAAAAGCATTTTAACTTTTTTTTTTAAATTTGAGTACTTAGTTTTGACCAACTGTTAAATGTTGAGCACAAATCCTTTATGTGTAATGCCACCGCACCCTCTCCATCTTTTGGAAATGAATAAACCTAATTTAGACTAGCTATTTTAATTGCTTATGAATTAAATAAGGGGATCATATTAGTATGCAGCACCATGAGAGTTACAACAAGGATGCAGTAATAGAAAACCCACTCCATTTCATTCTTCTAATTAAACTTTTAATCATGCCTTTTTTTCCCCCCCCTCACTTCTCTTTTTTCTCTCTGAACCTCAGCACTTTATCTACCTTCGGGCATAAGTGTAGCTGCAAAACTCTGTGAGAAAATATACACGAGAAAATTATGACAAACCTGTAACCAAACATTTTTTTTTTTTTTACTGCCTTTTGAGTGATTCGCTTTGGTGGAACTGGCTTTTGAGGAGGTGGGGGGGGAAAGGCAAGCTAGTGAATTTGTGGTCAAATTTTCTCCCGGAGACACTTTTGACTGTCTTTTCAAAATAAAAGAATTTTTAAAAGGGAATGTTTTGGTTTTTTTTTCTTTCTCGCCTTCTCACCCCTGTGGTCCGCTCTTTGTGAGCTGGTGGGGCTGCGAGCTACAGATAACACAATGCGGATATGACACTCCCTGGATATTCCCTCTGCTTTCACTTAGATTTAGATTAGAATGCTGTAGTGGACTCTGACATCAAGGGGAGCTACCTATCAAAGCCTAAACTCAGTCCTCTTCTCTCCTGCAGTTTTTGCTTTGTAGAATATTTGGGAAATTAACCAACACCTTCTTGCTTTCTTTCCTTATTTTTTCCCTTTTTTCTCCCCCTGACAATCAGCAGAATTAGAGATGGCACTGGAACGATTTCTTCACATTAGATTTCATGCATGACTTAACAGAGCTTTGATCTATCACACATGAAAGTTTGCGTAGCTTAAACTTAATATGACTGCGGGGGGTTCGGATTTTTGGCATGTTTAGCGCCTCAGTGCATACATGCACAGCTTCATTGGCAGCTAAATGCGGCACAAGAGGGCATCGGGAGATGATATTAGCAGAGGCTATTTGTGGATATGCACGATGAACTCATTGATCCTGACCCAGTCTGTCACCCAACATTAATAACAGTATAACCGTACATATGTTATTTATTTAATTAAGTTAATTAAGCCTAAAATATCTACTATTTATTTTCAGAACACTTCAGAACTTATAAATGAGTTC
>JAJHUR010106089.1:1420-12061 GCA_027495735.1 Lutjanus campechanus
AAAAACCCCTCTGTTTCTTTTTCCTTCTGAGCATCCAAAGCCTTACTCATATTTGGTTTGCAAATCGTTTGATGACAGCGAGCGCCGCTGCTCTCCAAAGTCAGCAAATGATTCTTTCATAATGTCTCATCATAGAGTTATAGGTCACATTCAGACACTTTTCATCTTTTCTTTTTGGAAATAATTATCAATATTCACTTCCATGAAAACATTTAGATATCACAGAAAAAGACCCTGAGAGCTCTGCCTGGAAAAGGAAAAAGGAAAAACTTCATTCTTTGTCAAAAATGATTAAAGACGTCGTTTGTCATGTGGACAAATATTTTCTCTCAAATGTTTTATTTAGGTAGAAATTATACAAACTGCAAAAATCCACAAAGAAACCAAACTGTAACTTCAAACAACTAATTGATTTGTGGAAAAATAATTAGCAGGTTGATCCCGAGTTGAAAAATATTGTTTGGATCTATAAGGTTGTGACAGGATCACTTAATTGATTTGATGATGATTTGATGATCACCAGTGAGATTTAGAACGAGTTGTAAGAAGTAGGTGACGAAAACTTTCACTTATTTCACCTCAGCAGTTCACAAAAATCTGTTTCTGGACAAATCTGAGGTGAAAAATAAGCAATGCAGTCGCAGACGATGTTTCCTGCATTCTGGTGACTTTAAAAGAGTGAAAATAACAAAATAAAAACACTATGACAACATTCTGTCATTCAATTATTTTTCATCCTGCTCCTAAAAGGAAATTAACAGAGCAGATCTTCACAGCAGCAGTGTTATCCTCCAGGTGATGAAAATAATAAAAAGATAATCTGATGAAAATCAGTATTTTCCTGGAGAAATCTGGAGGGTTGGAGAGTTTGTGAATCGTCAGTCATATTAGATCTAAAAGGCCTAAATTTAAAAGTTTGTTCTAACTTTCCTGGAGTTCTTCACTCCGGCCACGGTCAGTGTTGCCATGGAGCTGTGGTGGTTACCGTGGGTTACTCACAGTGATGGCAGCTGTTGACAACACAAACACAACTCTTGAACTGATGTTCAATATGTGTTGGTTTGGTCCTTTGTGTCTTGACATTATGTTGTAAGAGAGTTTATGAAGAAATCATCGGTGTGAATGTCGACAGTCTGACACTCGACTGTGTTTCTGGATTTAAAGGTTGAAAAACACAAATGATGAAAGATGTGGAATATTTAAAGGTTGGTTGAAGAGCTGATGCCAAACTGAATTACCAGCTTTAATTTGTATAAAGAAGAATAAGTGTGGTCTAGTTAGAATGAAAGGTATTTAATAATGATACATGATGATATGAAAATCCTGCTAAGCTAAGCTAAGCTAAGCTAAGCTAAGCTAAGCTAAGCTAAGCTAACTGGCTGCAGCTTCATATTCACCGTACAGAGACATGAGAGTGGAATCAATCTGAACATCTGAGTGTCTGTAAGAAAGAGGAGAGGATTTCCCAAAATGTGAAACTTTGTCCTCAGAGTGAAGCTGCTCTGATGTGCTGCTGCTGTGTAAATAAAGCCCCCCCCCCCCTCACGGCGAGCAGTTTGTGGTTTATAGATATAAAAAAAGAGCAGGAGCAGGACGGTGCAGCTGCTGACTCTGACGGCTTGAAGGAATTAGTGAAGGAACAGCGTTTCGTCCATTTATTGTTTAATGCCACATTAGCAATCTGCAGCGTTTGGGATGGCGTGCCAGTGGAGGCAGCTCGGGGCAGATGGGCCGCTCTGTAAGATAGATCCACTGCCACATAAATTCCCCGCTGCCATCACACGCCAAAGGAGAAACAGCACTAACAGCGTGTTATGGCGGCTCCGACGCCGCTGCCAAAAGCAACAGTTCATGCTTTTTCCCTGTTCGGACATTTGAGGGATAGATTCAGATGTTACCTCTCATTAGTATTACTGAACAGCAGAAACAAACAGAAAGCACTTACTGTCAGGGAGGAGACACACACACACACAACTCATAATGAGACTGCAGATGTGCTGCGTTCTCCTGCTTTGTCCTCAGAACAAAAATAAAACCTTAATGAGCTGAATTAATCAGCTGGACGACTCAAACAGCTGCTGGGTGGAACTTTTACACCTGAAACCATCGAAACCAGGAACGTCTGAGCTGCAGACACATGTTGAGTCTGTCACGGTCTCACCTGACAGAACTGACAGCCCGCAGGCTGCGGTTCTCTACACAGGAACATGAGTGCAGCTCAGAAGAGAACCAGGAAAGAACCAGGGAACGTCTGAGCTGCAGACACATGTTGTATCTGTCACAGTCACAGCACCTACGGATCTGACGCTCAAAAGGCCGCGGTTCTCTACACAGGAACATAGAGAACACAAGAGAATCAGAAGAGAGCGAGCAGAGAACCAGAGAGAATGAGAAGGGGACCAGGAGAGAACAGGAGGGAACCAGAGACTGTGTTGTCCACACGGAGGGTCAGACCTGCTCCTGGATCAGGCTGGACCGTGTTCAGAGGTCTCGGTCTTTACATGGATGATCACAGCTGATGTTTCCAGATGTTGAACTTTTACTGTGAAGATGTCGATCAGATTATCATCAACATCTGTTTATATTCAACCTGAAGCAGATTAATTTAACGTAACATAACTGCTTTCTATTACTTTCAGATGACTTCAGTGTAAAATATGGTGAATTTGTTTATTCTAATTTAATTGTTGTTTGCTTTATTAATTGTTTGTTTGTCTGTTTGTTTCTTTATTTTAGGCCAGAAGCCAAATTTAGATTAATGTCAGTAACTGTGCACATTTAAATGTTGTTGTCCTTCTCTGATATAAAGACAAAATAACATTTATCTCACTGTAACCCTGTTAAATCATTATTGTTTTCTGTAACTGTAATGGAATACAGTTAGATTTTCTTTCTGATTTTCTTTCTGCACAAATGATGTAATCCCTGTTAGATGTAATCTGTTACTCCCCACGCCTGTATGTAAATATGTGTGTGTTAATAACTGTACATGTTGTTTTTATTTATTTTGTTTTATATTTATCTGTATATATGTTTTATTTTGTGTGAAGAGACTTGATTGTAGAACCCTGTGTTCTATAATGATAATAAATGATTCTTAACTTTAAACCTCGATTCAGTGATTGATTGATTGATTGATTGATTGATTGATTGATTGATTGATATGTGTATATAAATAACTTTGTGTATTGTTTTATTTTATATATAAAATATATATCGACAGTATAGGACAGTACAGTACATAGAACAGTGTGTGTAATAGTATATTTATTGTGTATTATTAATTCTATATGAATGGTATGTTATTAATTTGAGTGACCTTGTTGTTGGATCAATCAGTAAATTGCCTTTAACGGTCGGTATAAAACATTATCTGCTGACAGACCAGCCCAGCAGGCAGCAGCACAACTGTATCTGTGGCGAGCAGACGTTTGTTGAAGCCGCCGCTTCGTTCTGTTTCCTGCTTCGCCACAATTGACTTGTCATGTATTTTCCAGCTAATTAGCTCTTTTAAATCAGGGTTCTGTGAGGCTGGCATTGATAAGAACACAGCGGTAAATTGACCGTGTAATGCTGCCATTCATTCAGGGACAATGACCCCCTGTAGCGATAATCGGGATTAATTAAAGACTGTTAAGGAAGAGTGATGGCGGGCCAGCGTGCATGCTGGGTAGATAGCAGGGCTCTCTCTTTATAACCGCGCTGTGATTGGTCAGTGGTTGTGAATGTGTCGGGGGTTAACTGGCAGGGACGGGGGGGCGACGCTGCTCTGAAAAGAGCTGCAGAGGTTTAAACAAAAGGTCGCGGACGTTTCAGTTTCTCTCCTTTCAGTCCAAACATTCACACGCAGCGGTGACAGAAAGAGACGAGAGCCAACAAGTTTTCTTTTTACTCAGCTGACGCCTCGGAGACGACAGCTACGGAAGCCCGGTCATGTCAAGAAAGATTAAGAAAATAAAAGCACTCACAATTAGTCAAAGTAACATTTATGACATGTTTTAAGTAGAAATATTTTTTATCATATTGTTTTTTCAGGAATTGGCCTGTTTAAGTTTTCTGTATATTATTTTTCTTTATAATAAAAATAAGTCTGAATGTTTACAAAGTGAACAAACGGCGACTCTTCTTCCATCATTGAGTTTCTCAGTTTGTGGTCGACCACAGATTTTATGATGCATCTTGTTTATATTCATATTCAACATTCATCACTAGTAAATGTCCACAAATCTACAGTTTCAAGCTCAACACTGCATTAAGATTCAAGCATTTTCAAGGATTTCCAGCACCTGTAAGACGCCTGATTTTTATTATGTTAAGACAGATTTTCAGATGCTTTAATGGCGTCAGTTTGCCAAAATGTCAACAAATACAGGCTCATTTTATTGGTACAAGAAAATCACATTATGAATCACAGGCTGAGTTATAAACTGTTATTAAATCACAGTTGTTGTTTTGCTGCTCTCACGCTCTGAGCTTCATCTTCTCTCCTGGTACATCCTCCTCCTCCTCGTCCTCAGGCTGCTGCTCACCTTCAGGGTTCACCAACACGTCCCTGCGTGTCAGCCTCTGTCCATTAGCGTCCTGTGTCCTCTGAACCGTCCCCGAGCACAGCTGCATGATTACTGCTGCTTAAACTGCTGCGACTGGAGCAGCGCAGCAGCTGCTGACAGCGATCAGACCCCAGCGGAGGAAAGCTCTGCTCGGAGCCCACAGAGGACCTGTCTCTGCTCATCGAGGACCCGTCAGGTGACAGGTAATGGGGCTGTGGGGGGTGGGGGGCTGTCGGGGGGGCTCCACTCTCCTCCACACTGTCTATCCAGGCTGGCGGCTTAATTCACTGACCATTAGGCTGCAGATTTGTTATTGCTCACTTTTAAAGGCACTGACAGAAGAGATTTCAGCTGCTGGACGCCTCCTCCGCCGGGAATACGATGAAGGATTCGGCCTCTTCCTGAATCACTTCCTGTCTGACTGTCTGACTCTGAGAAGTCACGTGCAGCCTCCTGCTCGCCTCATCATTCAAAAACATCATCTTCATCCCTCCTTCGTCGCTCGCTCGCTGTCACGTCTGCACGGATCAGATCAGGATGCTGAAAATTGGCTGAGGGGATTCCCGGTCATGGAGCTCCTGATTCGTCAATCACTTTTCAATTAGCAAATGAGCTCAAGCAGCAGCAGCAGCGGCAGCAGCAGTGTTAAGGTAGCTCCTGGTCAGAATGAGTTCAATCACAGGCTGGAAGAGCTGAGGTAGGACGGAGGAGAGCTGAGCCAGCAGGAATTATCCACTGCCTCACACAGCAATGAAATTAACTGAATATAATATAATTACCATTATGCAATTGATCAAATGGTCTGATTCTTAAAACAGGGCCACAGAAAGGCCAAAACCCGACTTCATCCTGACAGACAAAAAGAGAAGCATCACAACGGTTCTGAAATATCAAGAAGAGACACAAAGGATACAAACATCAATTACAAAAGACGTGAAACATAAAAAGAAACAGAATTCAACCTATATTTTACTTTACTGTTCAAACTGATAAACTTTGTTTTCTGTAAATATTCAGTCGTGTCGTGACAGCAGCATGTTTCCCACTGAGACACATCAGCTGTTCATCAGATTTAAAGTGAAATTCTTTCTCATTCTTACTTGATAAACGACTTCAGCTGCTCAACAGTCCTGTTTGGTCTCTGTTGTTGTATCACACATGTTCACTGGGAGACTGAACTCTTTTACTGTTGGAACACGTCCACAATGTGTCTCAGCATCATCGTCTCTGAAATAATCAGGGACGTCTCTGAGACAGACGTCAGGATGGCAGCATGTGTGTCTCCAAACACCTGAACAACAGGAACTGTGGCTGAATGTGTGTGTTAGAAACAAGTGTTTTAAACTGTTTTATGATATAAGTGATGATAAAGTTCACTTATGAACAGAATCATATGTTACTGGTCTAGGCTCATTATTTTAATAAACTGTGTTTTTGCTGAATCCAGAGGGGGATATGAAGGAATCCTGATGTGTGTGTCTGTGCAAAGACACACACAAAGTGCAAAGTGCGCTCGCTAAAAATTTTTGAGTTGCACAGTTCCTGCAAGAATCTTATCTTACTTTCACTCCTGCACAAAACAAACACAAAACGTCTCCATCCTGCTCGTGTGGTGTAATCCAAGTGTCTGTGAGCTGTGACATTAAAATTTAACCACAAAAGACGACATTTACACCATGTTTTTAGCTGAAATGTCAACTGTAGCAGGTAGCCGGTAAACATGGCGTCGATCTCGTGATATTTTCATTAAGAGATACGAAGTCTCGTGAACAGAATCACTGTAACATCACCTCAAGCTCTGTTTGTAAAGTCTGCGTCCACAGTTGACATCTTTTCTGTGGCCACGTTCTCTTTAGAGGTTCTTTACACACACAAACACCACAGCTGCAGGGTTCCATTCCTCTCACATTCATTGTTTATCACTGTAGCTGTGCAGATGGATGATCTTTGTTTTATTTATGTCATTTGTTCTCTTGTGGAAATGATCTTGACGTGTTCTGAGGGTTCTGCAGCTGTTTAACATGATGTTGCAGACTGAGTTGGTCACAGTCGAGTATTTTAGGTAAAGTTTGGTTCAGTTATTTTGGTTGTAAAGATGCATTGATGAGACTGTAATTACGTTCGTGTATAAATTCCCTGTGGTTATCGTACCAGATGTAAACCAGGAAGAATTGATCGTCAGTAATCTGGTTGATGTAGCGCCGCGGCTGCGATCGAACCGCCGCCCGCTGACTCTCCTCCATCACGCCGGCGGATGTTTGATCTCTCCTCCTCAGGTAGGAATGGTAAATGAAGTGATCTGTTTTTTTTCCCTCCTCTGTCAGCAGCTTTGACCTTCTCTCTCGGCGTGACAGCGGCCGCTGAAGGACGTCCCGATCGGCTGACGCTGCACTTCCTGCCTGCCGTCAGCGCGCCGATGGCTGCCAAGGTGTGAGAGGTCCGGCTGCGGCGTGGCCACTTGATGAAGCAGAGGAATCGATGGAGCGAGGAATGATGAAGAAATGAGAGGCGGAGACGGACAGGCTGCAAAAATGAGAGTGTCACATTTTGTGGGGGGACGAAACTTCAAAGTAAAATGCAAAGAAGAGAAGATGAGGAAGAGGAGGAGGAAGAGGAGGAGGAGGAGGAGGAGGAGGTGATCAATAACTCTGCTTCTGTAGCAGCAGCAGTCCTGCATCAAAACACAGGTGGGTTCATTATTTTCATGCTTTAAGTAAATGTGAAGGATCCGTGCTGTTAATTAAAGTTGTGTAATGAAGTTATTATAAAGTGAATCCTGTTAACGATGCTGCGTATTAACGAGCCTCCTCACCTGATACAGATGATATAAACCCGCCTGATCATCCTCACAGAGTCTGAACAATAATAAGCAGACGGAGAAATGATTGATGAACGTGTGGAATCCTAAACGGCTCTTTGGTTGGTTGCCAGAGCGTCGGGGTTTATTTGTCTTCATATCGGGCTGAGTCTGTGTTTATGTTCGGTCTCTGGAGGACGCACATGTCCTGAGAAATGACCCAGCCCACCAGAGAGAGCACAAATATGAAGTTCTGCTCATCTTAAAGCACTTCAGAGCTGCTGCTGCTGCTGCTGGGAACAGGAACAGTCAAAGAAGATTCTGTGTCCTCTGCTGCTAAATCATAACTATTAAAATCCTCCAGACTCTCAACATGAACAAAAACTGTCAAATAAATGAAACCAGCTGCTATGATGATCTGATAAATGGTGCAAAGATCACAGATTCTTTCCTGCAGATACTCTGAAGTACCTGTTCACCTTATTTTCTTGTTTTTTAAGATTTCTTTTGGCTTTTTATGTCTTTTAGATCATTTTTCATCAACTTACATTGAGTGGATTTGTCAGTAAAACGTTAGTAAAATGACCAGATCGGCCTCAGTGTCTCTGAGTCGGTTGCTAAATGTTTGTGTGTAGAATCAGTGAACCTGGATCATCAAGCTGCATGAAAGAAAGGTGAGTTTAAATCATGTTTCTCTGTCAGCAGCTGCAGCCACATTCATCAGTTCTGTTCACCAACGTTATTGTCAGCAAACTAACATCTAAATCATGGAACGGACGCACATGACGTCACAGTCAGATGTTTTTACAGAACTGAGATTTAAGGTTTGTCTTCCCTCACAGAACGTTTTGGGTTCCCTTGCAACATTTCGTGTTCTCTCACTTTTGTTCTGAGCGTTCTGTTTCCACTCAGCTGCTCCCAGTATGGATCAGCTGATTGAGGCACTTTACTTTGACCTGCAGGACATTAAGTCTGCTGAAATCCTTCTGCTGCTCAATTAAAAGGCACAGTTGTAGTGAAAGTGCATTTTATTAAATTAAGCGTCCTGTAGATGAAACAGGAACCTGCAGGATCAGCAAATTGAATTTGGATTTTAATTTACACGTTGTGCCTTTAACTCACTGGAAAAAGAAAAAGTATATTTTGAAAGTGGATCAAGTCACGGCTTTGGCTGATGAATATGAAAACAATCATAACGTCACATCGTGCCATCATGGTGGCTTGTTGTTTGGCAGACGCAGCTTCATATTTAATGAATCTTGTATCCGGAGGAGAGCAGGTGAAACAGAACATCACAACACCTCCTGCAGTCTGCAGCCGTCCCACTATTTCCAGGCAAATTGATTTATTTCACATTATTAATGAACTTTGCTGCAGTTCCACTTGTCAGGCTTTGGCCCGCGAGGGTCAATAACGAGAGGAAACTTGATGTTAGTGGATCCGGCTTAAGTGATTCTGTCGCGCTAACGATTCAATATATCAGGACAAATGTCAGCTGCTTGTAATATGTTGATTCTCGGGGCCTGATCTGCATAAGCACTGCATTCAGCGGGGTGCAGGTCCCGGCTGGGGGGAGGACGGATAATGACAAGCTGAAGATTCGTTTGGCTTTCAATAAATATTTCATGCAGAGGTAAAGCCGTGTGAGCTCACTGAATAAACCAACAGTGGAGGGACTCTGTGGTGAGAATCAATAAAGAAGGTGGTTTTAAATTGAGAAGAGAGGTTAAATGTGTCACAAAGAGGAACTTTCATATCATCAAATCTGAATTATTTGGTTTAAAATTGGGAATATTCTGACATGAATGTCTGCAGTGATGTGTGAGCTCTGTGCAGGGCGGGGCGGCGGCGTTGGGGGGGAGGGGGCGTGTAAACACTTAAGGTGACTAAACTGCTGGCTCGAGTTTTCTGGCCCGCTGCAGAAATCAGTGCGATGGATCGGACGGGAGAGATTTAGTTGCAGGTGGCAGAGGTCGGTGGATTGTGTATTCTGTGCAGTCAATAATAAAGTTAGGACTTATGCCCACGGAAAGTTAATGAGCAATCACAAGGACCTTGGAAAGTCATTTGCATCTGGGCACGGGCTCCTCACTTTGGCTGGGAGAGGGCCCCGGGGACACGCAGAGAGACGGTGATACTGCAGAGCAGCAGAGTTACTGTGAGCCCGGGAACAAAGGAGGCGCCGCACACATAACAATTAGACACTACAACCCACATTTAACTACATCACTAAATACGCTCCTCCATTCAAACCTGCACAATTAAAGTGCTTCGTTCAATTATTTGTTCCCTCTGAAGCTGCTCGCTGGATTCTGACGACGCTGCTGCAAGAAAAATCAATGCTTTTGCATTTTTTAAGTAAATAAAAGTGTCAAAGATAAAATGTTTTTTCCTTCTCCTGAGGGAAACTTGTGTTTGATTAAAATGACCCACAGAGCTCTGAGACAATCTGTCGTGTACACGCCCCTTTTCTGATGGTAAACATTATGATGTGTTGGTGGGCGGAGCTTAGCTGGAGGCAGAATACTTCCCTAAACACGTTAGCCAACACTAGCTAGCAAGTTTTGTTCAAAAATCCAGGTTCTTCAGAATCTGTCAGAACCGCCGGTGTTCACGTTAACCAATCAGAGCAGAGAGAACCAGCATGATGCTCCCTGCAGAACTCTATCAGGGCTCATCAAGCCACACCCCCTATGATGATGCCTCAGTAAGCCCCGCCCCCTGTGGTCTCTGTCTGCTGTCATCACTCTTAGAAAGAAGGGTCCTGAAAGGGTTCTTCCTGAAGGGCTGAGGTTCCACCCAGAACCATTTGTTTCTGAAGAACCTCTTTTTTTTTTCTTTTTTTTTTAACAAAAAGGTTCTTCAATAGTTCTTTGTAAGACTAAGGGTTCCATTAAGAACCTGTTTTTGAAGAAGGGTTATCACACCTCACCACCTCACCACGCCGGCCGTGTAATCACCTCGTCTGCTGTCACATCACAGCTGTGAGGCTGTGATCCGTCCAGCTCGCTGTGAGTCAGGAGTCTGTCCCCCCGGGGCCCCGCTGGCCTGTGTGGCCCCTCAGCAGCACCCAGAGAGGAGATCTGTTCATCTGTCCATCCCATAATACTATGAGATGGACATATATTCTGTTTCCCACATATGATCTGTCATAAATGGAAATGTAGCGTGGTGCGTTCAGTGACACCAGGATGTAGCGTGATGCGTTCACTGACACCAGGATGAGATGGAGAAGACACGTTTTCCCACTTTGATTTAAAGCAACAGACAAAATTCATTTCATCACTCCTCACA